>JADBJO010030364.1:2500-17979 GCA_016801955.1 Conus betulinus | reverse complement strand
CAGCCCCATTCACAGTGTTTGCCCTGTCGCACAAGCCGGGTCTCACTCAAGGCTGTGATGTCGATGTTATACCAGTTCAGTTTTTTTTCCAGTTAGAAACTGTTCTCCTCTGAGGCCTGTTTGCAATGTCTCGATCCAGGAAGGTGTGCACATTCCATCCGCCAAAGGTAAGAGGGATAATCCTTGTCTTTTTCTTCTTTGAATTTCGACCACTGTTGTGGGGTCCCCTCCAGCTGCGGTAGGCTGGCAAGGGAAGAAACAATGTTTAAGACACCTTTTTCTCACCCATTCCTCATGCTGTGCAGGTGAGCAGTGCAATGCTAGGAAGGACTGCTCAGATGCTCAGGTGGCTGCCCAGTTTAAACTGATGTTCCAGTTCAGTGGACAATGACCCTATGGCCTAAGCCGCCTGTGAGCAGGTTTTAGGCTAAGGCTGCCAGTGTACTCCCACCTGCTTCTTCGACACTCGCCCATCGCCACAGGACTTGGGAAAGAAATAGGGATGAGGCGAATAGGGATGGATGATGATGATGATGATGATGATGATGATGATGATGATATAAGTGACTTTCGCAGTGACTTGTTTAAAGTGAGGAGGAGAGTTGTGCAGTTCGTTCATATCACTCTCTCATTGAAAACCATCTGAGTCCAGCAGCAAGACAGGGTCAAGATGGCTGGAGACGGAGTCAGATGCAGCGGATAACCATGATGTCTTTTGTGTCTCACCATGCTCTGTGCACTCTACAATGCATTGCTGGGAGCCACCTTTCTGCCCGTTGAATCAGTTTGTGATTTATAATAATAATAATAATGTACATTTATAGAGCGCCCTTCTCACTAGAGCTCACAGCGCTTTACAAATAATCAACTATAAACATGTAACACTCATTTACACAACGGGCTGCCTACCTGGGTAGTGCCGACTGAAGAGCTGCCAGCTGGCGCTTCATTCAGTCGTTTCCGTGTGTCATCCAGTCAGTATCGTTCAATATCGATCACTCATTTCCCTTACTTCCTTCATTCTTTCATTTCTCACTCAGGGTGCATGCTATGTGTAACGTGTCATCCATACCAACGGCCAAACTGGCCTACTCTTCGAATGTGGTGATGGGATTTTACATGTGTGCAAGATGATATGCGTGCGTTCACACACGGAACCTCGGTTATAGTCTCATTCGAAGGACTGTATGGGAAATGGAGTCAGAAACCAATGTTAACCTCCGAGGGAAAAATCCCCCTGTACCGAAACGCCCCGGCGGAGGTTCGAACCCGCAACCCCAGGATCACCAAGATTGCGCGAGTCAGGCGCTCTACCAACTGAGCTATTCCGGCTCCCCATTATTCGGCGCCGTCCTCCGAGTCGTCTTCACATGCTTAGGTAGACAAGCTCTAATCTCACCAAGGGTTTGAGACCCGTCAGCTACCCTCACCTGGTTCTGCCAGCCTGCCAAATTGTTGCCTGGGGTGTGTGGGGTGTCCGGTAAAGGTAGCATCTGTGATGGACATGCTTGCCAAGTCCTTCTTAGGGCTGCACATCCATCTGTGGTCCTCACTGGGCACTCAGCTCTTACTGTGGCTCCCTGCAGTTAACATGCGACAGCGGGCAACAACAGCTTTGTTCTGCTATCCTGTTAGGCGAATGTCAACTTCTGACATGTCATACAATAACACTATTGGGGAAAAAAGAAAGTACTGGTTTTTGTTTGTTTGTTTTTTGGTATGAAAAAAAAATAGTCCAGCTAATGGCCTGTCTAATTTCCCTTTGTTGATGCTCACGTGTGCTTAGGAACGATAACTCCTGTTGGCCAGTTAGAAACTTTGGCACACACAGTGTGTGTGGAGGTGCTCTCTCTAATAAAACAGAAGGAAGGGGGAGGAACGGTGTCAACGATAACTCCTGTCGGCCAGTTACAACTTTGACAGGAACAGTGTGTGTGTGGAGTTGCTCTGTAAATAAAACAGAAGGAGGAAGGGGGAGGAATGGTGTCAACAATAACTACTGTTGGCACAGTGTGTGTGGAGGTGCTCTCTAAATAAAACAGAAGGAAGGGGGAGGAATGGTGTGAAGCTAGGGATGGGGTGGGGGACGATGGAGAATAAACAAAACAAAAAACAAAAATAAAAAAACAAAAAACAAAAAAAAACAAAAAAAAAAAAAAAAGAAAGAAAGAAAGAAAGCATGAAATTATTGTGGTTTGCAAATTGTGTGAAGCTTTTCATCAGCTATTTTGGAAGATGACGACGTAGCTGTATGCGTCACCAGGTCACTTTGGACTTTGCAGGGAGGCAGGTGATGGAGAGGAGGCGGACATGTATGATGATGTACGACCATGGAGACTCCACCGTGCAGGAGGTGCAGTATGGGAGGGGCAATGGAAGGAAGGCAGGGCGGTGGGCTGGATGTTGATACAGGAGAGGCAACATGTCTGGTGAAACTGTCAGTTGCACAGCCTGCCCCACAGGTAGGTCAATGGCACACAGTAGGATTATAATGATAATAGACAGGGCTGTGGTCCATGGCACTCAGTAGGATTATAATGATAATAGACAGGGCTGTGGTCCATGGCACACAGTAGGATTATAATGATAATAGACAGGGCTGTGGTCCATGGCTCTCAGTAGGATTTTAATGATAATAGACAGGGCTGTGGTCCATGGCACTCAGTAGGATTATAATGATAATAGACAGGGCTGTGGTCCATGACACACAGTAGAATTATAATGATAATAGACAGGGCTGGAAATGGTCCAGGGCACACAGTAGGAATATAATGATAATAGACAGGGCTGGAAATGGTCCAGGGCACACAGTAGGATTATAATGATAATAGACAAGGCTGGAAATGGTCCAGGGCACACAGTAGGATTATAATGATAATAGAATAGCACACAGTAGGATTATAATGATAATAGACAGGGCTGTGGGCCATGACATACAGTAGGATTATAATGATAATAGACAAGGCTGTGGTCCATGGCACACAATAGGATTATAATGATAATAGACAGGATGGTGGTCCATAGCATACAGTAGGATTATAATGATAATAGACAGGGCTGTGGTCCATGGCACACAGTAGGATTATAATGATAATAGACAGGGCTGGAAATGGTCCATACTTGAACTTGAACTTGAACTGGTAGGTGTTAGAGGCCTTAAAAGGCCTGTTCACCATTCTGGTATAACATTAGGATAAAACACCGCATGCGTGGTAGGAAGAGAGTCACTGACTGAGACTATCTAGGTTGATAACATTCTGGATTGTATTTTGTCGGAAGTTCCTGCCAGTGAGTGTCTAACCGTGATTTGAAGATATTAACTGTAGGGGCTGTTACTACGGAGTCAGGAAGACCATTCCAAACATCAATCACTCGAAGAGAAAAGTAGTTTCCCTGATGTTCAGTCTGTGATGAACTTTGGATAGTTTCAAAGAGTGTCCTCTGCTGTCCCTGTTGGTAAATAGTTCGAACCGTGGTCTATCACTCCGGTAGATGCCATGTATAAACTTGTACAAGTCTATCATGTCACCCCTTTTTCTTCTGTGCTCCAGGCTGGAAGTTTGAGAGTAGAAAGACGCTCAGGATATGTTTTATCTTTAATAGATGCTAAAAGTTTAGTCGCTCTGCGCTGACACTTCTTACATCCTGGCACAGTGTTTTGTGGTAGGGTTGCCAGACAGAATGTCCGTACTCTAGTACTGGTCGTACAAGAGACTTGTACAGTTGTAGAAAAATATCTTCAGTCAGGAAGTCAAAGGAGCGACGGATGATACCAACAACTCTATTTTGCTTTAGCAGTTGCCTTGGCCACATGTTCTCTGAAATTTAGTTTGTTGTCAATGTAAACCCCAAGGTCCTTCTCAACTTCACTTTCAGACAGGGTTGTGGTACATGTCTCACCATCGATGTTTACTTCAGTCATGTGGTACACAGCATCTGACTTCTTGTTCCCCAGTTTCAGGACATGGCATTTCTCAGGGTGGAACTTCAATAGCCATTGTCTTGACCAACTTTGCAGTCTGTTTAGGTCTTCCTGTAAGACATGCGTAGCTCCTTCATCATCACTTCGTGCAAAGATCTTGGTATCGTCTGCAAAAAAGGTGTACAGAGTTTTGAATGAGATTCGGTAGATCGTTAATATACAAGACGAACAAAATAGGTCCTAAGACACTCCCCTGGGGAATCCCACTCGAAACATTGGCTTTTTCTGACTGCGCGCCATTGACGACAACCCGCTGATGCCTGTTGTGTAGGAAGTCCTGTATCCAAAGTAATATCTTTCCTTTGATACCATGCGCCTGAACTTTCAAAACAAGTCGTCTGTGTGGAACACTATCAAACGCTTTCTGGAAGTCCATGTAAACAATATCGACTGAGCCTCCATCATCTAAAACTTTAGTCCATGTGTCCATGACGTCAAGAAGCTGAGTGATGCACGACCTCCCCTTTACAAACCCATGTTGTTTCTCACTGACAAGATTGTTTCCTTCTAGGTGTTTGACAAGTTGTTCTCTTACTAGTTTTTCCATTACTTTGCAGAGGATGATGCATGTTAGGCTAACTGGCCTGTAGTTATTAGCTAGCATTTTGCTGCCTTTCTTGAAGATAGGTGTGACCCGTGCCAACCGCCAGTCTTCTGGGATTTTTCCTTCATTCAAAGATTTTTCTGAACAGCATGGCCACTGGGGTGGCAAGAACATCTGCAGTCTTGGACAAAAGCATTGGGTTTAGCCCATCAGGTCCCAAAGCCTTACTAGTATTTAGATCTGTTAACAGTTTTCTGACTTTCTCAGTATCTATCTCAAAGTCGCTTAGCTCTTCATCGTAACTGCATTCCTGTGGTTCCGGCAGGTCCCCATCCTCTTCTACGGTAAAGACGCTATGAAAGAATGCATTCAAAATCTCAGCTTTCTCTTGATCCGACTTCGATTTACTGCCATCCTCTTTCTTCAGGTCTGCTACACCACTCCTTGTCTTGGTTTTGCTGCTTACATATGACCAGAAAGCCTTTGGATTTTGTTTCGCTTGTGCAGCTACTATTTGCTCCATTCGACGTTGTGCCTTCTGGCATTCTTTCTTAGATTTGTTTCTTGCTTTGGCATACAGTTGAAATTCTTTTCCATCCCTAGTCTCCAGCCAACGGCGGAATAGCCTGTGCTTTTTCCTCACCCATGTTAGGGTTCCCTTGTCCATCCATTTCTTAAATCGTTTGCCGGAGAATTTTGTCTTTGGAACATGTGCTGCTATAGCTGAGTTTATCTCATCTTTGATTCTGGTCCACATCTCATTAACATCAGGCCACTCAACTCTTTATCCCAATCAACATCTCCTACCTGTTCCCAATTGCACCGAAATCCGCTTTTGAATAGTTGTACATAACCTCTTTCGAATCTTCCTACCACTACATGCCAGGTGTATGAGCAGAGTCGCATGGTCACTTTTCCCTAAGCCAGCATACGTGTTTATTTCACTGATGGTGTCCTCTCTGTTTGTCAGTACTAGGTCTATAAGGCTAGGTGCTTGTCCCTCTCTGATGTGGGTGGGTTCCCTCTGGTGCTGAATCAGATATGAATCCTTGCAGGTTTTCAAGAACTGGGAGGCTGGGTGTCCCTACTCCTGATCTACATGTTTCTTTATTCCACTCAATTTCTGGATAGTTAAAATCACCTAAGATGAGTAGATTCCCAGATTTAGGTGCTGCTGCTGCTTTGCTATCAGGTCATTCAATTTGCCTGAATTTTCAACAGTGCTACTGGGGGCTTCTATACACCACACCCAGGGTCAGTGATTCTCCTCTCTGCAGCTGACATTCAATAAAAATTGACTCCTGGAAATCAGAGTTCAGATCTTCACACAGCGACGGGTTCATGTTACTTTTAACATAAAGTGCCACTCCCCTACCGTTCTTATCAAGATTGTGAAAAAGATCGTAACCAAAGATGACTATCTCTGACTCTTGTACTGCATGACGACAGGTCTTTGGTTTCACTTCTGTGATGGCTATAACATCTGGTTCATGGATTTCTATCATTGCTTGTAGTTCTGCTCTTTTGTTTAGTAAGGAATCGCAGTTGGTGTACAAACAAACACAGACTTTTTATCATTCACCAAGTGACTAGAAGAGGAAATAATTTTATCTTTTTTCACATGACTAGTAGAAAAGTTTGAAATTATGTACATCATATGTTGTTTTGTTCAAGCTCTTCCTTCTTGTTTTCCGTTGGTCTGTGAGGGTACTTCCCTATGTTGACAATCTGTCCCCATTTCTTCTCACCCATCTCGCTTGCTCGTCCCCCGAAGCCTTGGAGTCTTCCCGTTTCTTCTTCATTCTTTATACAAATCTTCATCCTGTTCCTCTCAGATGGAGTCATGTCTTTTCTCACTGAGACCTTTGTACACAACCTGGTGTCCCTGCCTTCTGACTCTGAGTCCAGTCCTCCTCCTTTCTTGTTTTAATGAATGCCTTTAATGTTTCATCCCTGGCAGACTGATTTTCGAAGGATATTCTTATAGGTCTGATTTTGCTCTGCGTCTTGCTCGCAGCGGGATTTCCCAATCTTCGGTTACACTCTGCGGAGCTTTGTGATGTTACTGATGAATCCCGCTCCAAATGTTAAAAGAACTGTTGCATACCAAGGAATCTGTGGCTTCTTTGAGTTTGCTGTCATTCTTGACAACTTCAAGACCCTCATCCGTGATTGCCCGACATGAAGCGTGAAACCACCTGTCACACAGTCCTGTTGCAAATTTTTCGTTGTCTCTCTTCTACCTTCTTACAATGTCCACATTGCACAGTAACCACCACCATGCCGTGATGCCGAACTCTTCCTCGTCGATGTACTGGCTCAATGATGGCGTAGACGAATAAGCAAGGCAAAAATTCCACTCACCTCGGTTTGATAAGTAAAACAGTCTATTCCAAGCCACGGGAGTCCCCCGATACGGTTCGTAGCCACAGCAAACAAAACCGTATTGTACAATACTTTTTACTATTTGTTCTATCAGGTTCACGAGTTTGTTTTTGATTCCAACTATCCGTGAAAGACTTGCATCTACAATAAATTACTGTTTAAACGATTTTCCACGCAGTCGCCTACTATCCTTTCATTGACTTGTGTGCCATACAGTCAAGGATGTCTCTCCTCCATACATCCCCACTTCTATATAGCATCATCAGATCTACCTCTGTACAGTTAAACACCAGACATACAGTAGATTATAAGAATCATATACAGGGTTGTGGGTCACATGCCAGCAACAGTAGGAGTATACTTGATAATAGACATGCTTGGTCCCTGGCAATCATCAGGATTAATACTGATAATAGACAGGGCTGTGGTCCCCCCCCCCCGATTAGTAACCAATGTCCAGGATATCACCCCCCAATAAGTAACTGACCTTTGCTTGATGGTCCATTCCTTGTTACAGTAGGATTATAATGAATCAATACAGGCTGTTGGCCATGGCATACAGTATGATGGTAATGAAATTAGACGGGCTGTGGTCCAGGGCACACATGTAGGATTCAACTGACAATAGACAGGGTCAACGTCCCAGGCTGCACAGTAGGAATTATAATGTGTAAAACAACAGGGCTGTACTCTCCAGGCATACAGTAGGATTATGCCCAGGATCAAGGGACTGAGGCGCATGGCATACAAGGGGGAAATAACGGTCTGTCCCCTCCCATACCGTAGGATTATGCCCCTGTTAAAAGACCAGGGCTGTGCCCATGGCATACAGTAGGATTATAATGATAATAGACAGGCGCCCCCCGGCCAGTGACCCACAGTAGCCTTAATGAATCCCATAATGATAATAGACACCAATAATAGTCGTGCCAATCTGTACACCAGTAGGATTATAATGATTCCTAGAGACATTTGATCAGTCTTAGGTCCATGAGATCCCAGGATTATAATATAAATAGACAGGGCTGTGGGGCATTGTGCATACAGTAGGATTATAATGAAATAGACAGCTGCTGTCGCAGCATTCTGATAACGTGCAGGATTAAGTCCATAAAACTGTCGTCAATGGCATAGTGAGGATGAATCCCCGCTGACCTCTTTGTTCACGAAATCCGTCCGCACCCTAGGTGTATAAAAAAAACTAGGAACAAACAAGGAATTCCTGCCTTCCAGCTGTGGTATTTTTAGCAAGTAGACGTCAAGGAATTAAAAGTAGGATCTAGTGATTCCCTAAGAGACGGGTTGTGCCCCATCCAGGCAATACAGTACGTCTGCTGATAATGGGATCCATGGACGAACCGGGCTGATGGTCCACCCATTGGCATACAGCCTGTTTTGGATATATCTGAAATAAACCGGGTTGTCAGTCCTGCCATAGCACCACGTAGTGCAGCTAATAATCAATAATAAGAAGGGTTATGGCTTGGCCCCATTGGAAAATTACGTCCGATTTTGATGCCCACATCGGCCATTGGATGATGGCCCCATGGTGTAGTACAGTTTCCCGTGGCAACCCGGAGTATGGTGAGAGATTCAGATTTCCCAATGGGGTCCGGCCCTGCATCCCTTGCATCACAGTGACATTAAATGACCCCAGGACAGGAAGGCTGTGGTCCATGGACTCACCCAGACGCCCTCCATCAATAGAAAATCCGCCAGCCCCGGGTCCATGGGCCAGGGCACCCCAGTAGGAATTAATGAATAAAAGAAACTCGACAGGGGCTCCCGCTGGTCCATGACAGTTACAGTAGGTATTATAATGATAAAGACAGCGGACTGGGCAAACTACAAAAGGTCCATGGCACCAAGTAGGATTATAATGATAATAGACAGGGGCTTATGGTCAAAACAAATGCCAGATGCCTTGCAAACCACTGCGCATAGCACAGTAGATTAAATGATAATAGAAGGTAAAGACAGGGTTGATATGTAAGGCCGTCGGTCAGCCAGTAGGATTATAATGATAATAGACAGGGCGGTGGCCTACATACTAGGATTATAATGATAGGTAGGGCTGAAAATGGTCCATGGCACAGGTAGGATTATAATGATCACACGCACGTTGGTTCCATGCATGGGTGAAACTACTGCAGTCGAAAGGATGGAATCCGGTTTATAAAATGAAAACAAAAGAGACGAAAAAGACACGTTTTTCGTATAAAAAAAAACAAGAGAAGAAAAAAAGAAAGAAAAATAAAAAAAGTTTTCAGACAGTCTCTAAAATTGCGCAAATTACGTATCAAGTGTTCTTACCATAAAACGGAAGTTCCGAATCGGAAGTACTTTTAAAAAAAAAAAATAACAACCATTTGGAGAAATTCAGATTTTTAGGAGTTTAGAGTTCGTTGGAACAGTGAGAATGTCCTATCTTAAAGAAGGTGATTCAGTTGAGGAGATCGACGCTGGCATCACAAATAAGTGGTTATGGGGCTTGGCTGAACGAAATAGATGATGAGAACGACGAACATCGTGTTTTGGTGTTTGAAAAACACAAACCTGGTGTAGCGTTTTGCCCCGTGTGCAACTCGGAGCTCAAGTATGGATCCAATGGAAAATCTCGGCTAGCAAAGCATGCCAGAAAGTCCGGACCATATTAAAAGCATGAAGGTAAGAACTTCAATCAAATCTTTTTCAGCAGCCCTCCATGCCCCCCTCCCCCCCCCCCCCCCCCTCCCAGTGACACAAGTGACACACACACACACACACACCCACACACACACACGCACGCACAAAGATCATGGATGTAAGGCAGAGAGAGAAAGACAGTATGACTTTAAAAAAAAAAATAAAATAAATAAATAAAGAAAGAAAGAAAAAAATAAATAAATAAAAGAAAAAGAAAAAAAGATAAAAGAAAAAATAAATATCAGGGTTAGTTTTGTGGAAAAAGGATGGGGAAAACTACGAAAGGTTCTGTTGTCTTCTGTGTAATAAAATGGGTTAGTTTTGGAAAGTACAGTGGAAAAACTCTCTATTAATATTATAAAAACCTTTTCGTCCTATTAAAACCTTAGAAAATGCACAGATTTGTGATCTTAACATGAAACATGGATTAAAAAAAAAAGAAAGTTTGGTAATTTAACAGACAGTTTGATGGAACCGTCACAGAATTAGAGTCACTTTAGAGAGGAAGTCTTATTACCGAAGGTTTCAAGAGAGAGGTTTTACTGCACTGCATTTCACACACACACTGTATATATGCACACACACACACACAACGCACACACACACACACACGCACGCACACACGTCACACAACACACACACACACACACACACACACACACACACACACACACACACAAACCCACTTCATGTATGGGAAAACTGTCATATAAGTAAATAAATACGTGTTTCAAACAAGGCCTCAGTTCCAAATTGTCGTTTCACCAGAGGCCACGAAAAACTGTCTGAATTTTTCAAAAAATCAATTTCAGCCAAGGGGCTTTGCCCCCCCTGGGCACCCCACCAGGGGCACTGCCCCTGGACCCTGCCAGGGCCTAGCCAGCCCTGGACCCTGACCTTACAGTTTTTCAATTTTTTCAGTTTCACCCATATCCATGACACATAGTACGAAATATATATATAGATATAGATATAGATAGTATAGATATATAGATAATGATGATAGACAGGGCTGTGGGCCATGGCATACAGTAGGATTAGCTTGAGAATAGACAGGGCTGGAAATGGTCCATGGCACACAGTAGGATCATAATGATAATAGACAGGGCTGTGGTCCTCAACATAGGATTATAATGCTAATAAACAATGCTGTGGTCCATGGCATACGATAGGAGTATAATGATAATAGACAGGGCTGTGGGCCATGACATACAGTAGGATTATAATGATAATAGACAGGGCTGGAAATGGTCCTGGCAGTAGTAGGATTATAATGATAATACAATACTAGACAAGGCTGTGGTCCCTGGCACACAGTAGGAGGATATAATGGTAATAGACAGGCCTGTGGTCCCTGGCACACAGTAGGATTATAATGATAATAGACAGGCTGTGTGTCCATGACATACAGTAGGATTATAATGATAATAGACAGGGCTGTAGTCCATGGCACACAGTAGGATTATAATGATAATAGACAGGGCTGTGGTCCATGGCACACAGTAGGATTATAATGATAATAGACGGCTGTGGTCCATGGCAGTTGGCACACAGTAGGATTATAATGATAACAGACAGGGCTGGAAATGGTCCATGGTACACAGTAGGATGATAAATTTCTATAAATGATAATAGACAGGGCTGTGGTCTATGGCACACAGTAGGATTATAGTGATAATAGACAGGGCTGTGGTCCATGGCACTCAGTAGGATTATAATGATAATAGCGCTGGAAGTGGTCCATAGTCTGGCTGATATCCACCTTGGATGAATATTTTCAGTGGAGAAAAAGATCCATTTTTGCCAAAGCAAAACAAAAAAATGAGAGGGGGGAAAAGATCCCTGAGAATTAATGGTCACTTGAGTGTGTCTCATTCAGCATGATTCATCACTTGGCACAGCAACAGTAGAAGTGACAATGGTCAATTATGGGGCAGGCAGTTGCTCATATTATGGGGCAGTTGCTCATAGAAGAGCCAGTTTAGAAGAAATCCAGAGTGAAAAAATTGTTTAAAGTGGGATTGGATAGAAGTAGTTGTGGAAGACAAGAGATTATGGAAGCATCTGAGAAAAATTACAAGGCTGGGATATGCAGTGTGTGTGTGTGTGTGTGTGTGTGTGTGTGTGTGTGTGTGTGTGTGTGTGTGTGTGTGTGCTAGCAGGCAGGCATGAATGATAGGTCCAAAGGTGGTATGGGTTTAGAGGGCCCTATGTAACTTAAAGAACACCACCAGTAGGTGACAAGCAGTGTAAAGAGGAATAGTTACATCACCAATAAAGCCCATTAATTATTTTGTTTATTTACAGCCAGAAAGGCAGGTGTGTGTGTGTGTGTGTGTGTGTGTGTGTGTGTGTGTGTGTGTGTGTGTGTGTGTGTGAAATAATCTGAAATTTGTCAGTACAACTTTGAGTTAATATGACAATAAATTGGGTTTCAGTCAGTCAGTCAGTGTGAAAATCATGTCAGTCTGTGTAAAACTCTCAAAATTATGTCCGGAATACACCAGATTGCACAGATGTCTAATCGAGGGGGGGGGGGGAAAATCAAAAAAAAAAATCAGGGGGGGGGGGGGGGGGGTGGGTAATCCCCCCTCCCCGCTCTCCTGATCCCTCTTTGCCTGCTTCATCACCCTTGTCAAGATTTTTCCCATATTTTCATCCTGAATTATTTGAAGCCCTTAGTAAAGTAAGAAGTCTAGCGACAATAGTGACATGTGCTGTATAGGAGTATGTCTCCAATTCAACCAAAGTCTGCACTTAAACTGCAAGAAACATTTGTATCAGAGAAAATCAATCATAAGAAATAATCTGTATTAAAAAATATTGAAAAAAAAAAAAAGGCAAAGCAGATTTTCATAACCATAGAGAAATGTAGGTGCAGTGAGAGATGGTGTTGCATGAAGCCATGAAGACCTGACTAGCATTGCAGCCTATAACTTCCCACAGTCTGTGTATGCATGCACATGTCTACCACTCTGGATTCAGTTCTCACAAGAGACTGAGCACACACACACACACACACACACACACACACACACACACACACACACACACACACACACACACACATATATTTTGATCTTGCTTTCTTCTTACCTTTCATACACCTGAAATCTTGTCATCCATGTTTGTTACAAAATATTGCCTCTCTTCTGCGCCATGTCAGAGCATGAATAGGAATTTTGCTTCTAAAGCAAGTTGAAATAATTTTACGAAATAGTTACCCAACCAAATGCCTCATACCTACGTGACATATTCTTAATTGGAACATGGCCATAATAATTAGATCCTTGTTAAAAACCAATTTGGGAGAGAAGGGAACTAAGTGTGCCTTCAGAGCAGCCAGGGTGATGACCCTTGACATATATATATGGCCTGTCACTTGATTCATTGTACGTTTCAGTTTCTGCACCTTTCCCTGAAAAGCAGGAGGACATCAGTGTGTTCACACAGAGAAAAATCAGAAATGTTTGGTCAAACTAGTTTTAGTCAGAAAAAATCACTTTCTCTGTAACAGGTATGGCATGAAGTGTGATTTTTTCAAGTGCTGATGTGACAAGGTGCGAGTGGAAGCATGTGTCAGTTGAAGTGTTCATCCTGTCAGGCTCAACAGTTTCAAGTCCTGATCTACAGAGGTTTGAAAGAAAGCGTGTCTCAGATCCAGATTGAAGCAGATAACTGTGTGTGAAGTGTGTCCATTGCAAGTCCAGATTTTATTACGTATGAGCACAAGCAAGTGTCTGTTTCAAATCCTCGTTCTATCAGACAAGAAAGGAAATGAACTGAGAGAGCAAATTAGAGAGAGAGCAGTGGGAGAAGATGAATTAAGAGATATGTTTGATCAGACATGATATATTGCCAAGTTAGCGGACAAGAAGAGTGAGGATACAGCAGCGTATGTGAAAAGAAATGATTTACGTATCTATGGTGTAAAAGAAAATAGCACAGCAACACAGAGAGAGAGACTCAACAGCAGTGTGAGAATTTAGTTATGAACTTGATTAAATACAAACTCCAAATCGATATTAATAGAGAGGATATTGAAGCAGTGCACACCGTCTTGGACTGAGACAAAATTCAAGAAACTCTCCAAGAGGCATTATTGTGAGATTTGTCTCAAGGCGCATTCAAGATCAGGTGATCTATGCAAGGCGAAGACTGAGTGGCACAGGGGTAGTTATTGTTGAAGATCTGACTCCTAGACTCAGTTGCTGACCACAGTGAAGGATAACACGGAAGGTAGTGTGTTATCAGGCCTGGTCCAAGAATGGAAGGGTCTTCATGAAGGCTGTATCAGGTGAGATTACCCACATTGACAGTCTCTCTGATCTCCGGGGTGACCAGGCAAGAAGACAGCGCTGGGCTTCTCACCCTGTCGATGGCAGTTCCAGGGTGCTCGACAGACGACCTCCACCGCAGAAGCAGCAGGGGAGTACAGACCAGCCACAGTGAAGAGGTGAAGACCACCAGCCGCATTGGAGGGGTGCTGTCCAGCTGCAGTGAAGAGGTGCTAACCAGCCGCAGCGAAGGGGTGCTGGCCAGTCACAGCAGAGGAATGCTGACCAGTCACAGTAGAGGAATGCTGACCAGTCACAGGAGAGGAGTGTGACCCAGCCGCAACGAAGGAGTGCTGACCAGCCGCAACGAAGGAGTGCTGAACAGCTGCGGCGGAGTGCAGACCAGCCACAGGAGAGGGGGGTGCCGACCAGCCACAACAGAAGGGTGCTGACCAGCCACAGCAGAGGGGTGCCACCACTTCAGCTCGGTCCAGAGACAGCTCCAGTGACAGTGCCATGTCTACTGGGGGTATTGCACACGCTGGTGCTGGTGCTGGGCATTCACTGATCCAGCCTGGGAAAAGTTTTTCAGACTGTGTGGGGGGGTATAGTGGACAGTGTCACAGCAGCAGGGAGCAGTCAAACCAGGACTGGGACATGGGCTGGGACAGGGAGAGAGAGAGACAGAACAACACGGAGATCACAGGAACTTACCATCCTCCAGATGCTTGATAAGGTGAGGGATAAAAGTCAAGGACCAAATGTACATGAGCGTGAGAGAAAAGTAATTCATTGACTCTGTTAGAACTGCTGACTTCCTAGATGCTTGTCTAGACCCCGGTCCAGACCCTGGTGTCTACGGATCACAATAACTTTGCTGCTTATAGCAGTTGAATGAGGCTTATTTTGTTTTTGTTTGTTTTTGTTTTGTTTTTTTAAGAAAAAAGAACATTTCTGATCTGTTCATACTCATAGTCTTCCACCAGGAAAAGATTAAGGAAAAATCTACAAACGAGATGCAGACTACGGTGTGTCTCATGATGACTGATTGATTGATTGATTGAGGAAAAATTTATTTTAATTTTCTAATTTTGTGTTTTTGTTGCTTCTCCCTGTTCTCTTTCCTCTCTCTCATACAATTATTGTTGATGATGTGACCTGTGATGTAATGTACAGCCTTGAGTGTCAGCTCTACAGCCAACACAACCCCCCCCCCCCCCCCCCCCCCCCCCCCCCCCCCCTCTTTATTCTCAGTGAATTGATATGTAACAGTACATCCCTTTTGTATTATCTAACAGGAACCTCAATTTATTTACAACTGTGAGACAGCCATAGGTGTTCTGGTTATGTTATAACGTTGTGTGATTTCAGTATAATTGTGGGTCATCACTGTTATTCAGTTAGTCACCAACACAATTGTTGGGTGGCGATGGTAATGCCAATGCTCTGCTACTCTCTGTCTGTCTGTCTCCCTCTCTCTCTCCCTCTCTCTCTCACTCTTGTCTCTCTCTCTCTCTCTCTCTCTCTCTCTCTCTCTCTCTCTCTCTCTTCTCTTTGGCACACACACACACACACACACACACACACACACACACACACACACACA
>JADBJO010030363.1:7500-17980 GCA_016801955.1 Conus betulinus | reverse complement strand
CCTTTTCTGAGATCAAAAGAAGAGCACTCCCAAGAAGACAACTCCACACCCCCACACTTCAAGTGCAGTTTATTAACAAAAGTTAGTAGAAGATTTTATACAGTTAGGATGGGATTAGGGTAGGATTAGGATCAGGGTAAGACGAAGGTCTAGGTCAGGGTTAGAGCTAAGGTCATACAGCCAGCAGGAGTGGCAGTCATACAACCAGCAGGAGTGGCAGTCTCCTCTGGTTTTATCACTGAATCCATCTGCAATGAACAATCTGAAAATGAACCATTTGGAAATAACAAATCTTCCGGTTTTATTTACCAATATGAAATGAGACATTTTGGTGAAGCAATCTTCCTTTGTCTGGTTTTATACTGACAAATGCACCTAAACCTCAAGGGACCCAAACCCTAATGCAAAACTAGGCCTAATTTAAACCTAACCCTGTTCCAAACCCTAACTAACCCTAACTCTATAAAACTGTGTGGGGGGTGACTGGGGTTGTGGAGTTCCTTTCTGTATCAGCTTTACAGGAAAGAAGTCCCCCACCTTGAATCATGAAAATTCTTCACCGAAAACTGATCATTCGGCCAGGGTTGTGCCAACCGCGGTCACAAGAGAATATGTTATATGAGCTGGAGTAACAGCCAATAACACACACCTGATTGCTCATCACTATGCTCTCACCTTATTCCATGGTACCTGTGAAGGTTGAGAACAGGTCCCTGACAAACTTGAACAGCCAGTCGCCATAACTGTGTGTCACTCAACTCACCTGACTACACTAGGTGTCAAGCTGGGTTTGAACAAATCAAAAGATTACTATTGTAATGCCTAATTACCATCTTACAAAAAGAAGTATATATCTTTTCATATCTTATGGAAGCTCACTTACCTTGAACATAAGTTCTTTGTTGTGCAGAAGGCTCTAGAAGAAACGTCAAGGAAGTCCTGTATCACGCAAATGGTTCTGGGACATAACATCACGGAAGTCGAAATGAGGAGAAACGTCTGGTCGTCTAGGCGTAAACCTTGCGTCAACGCGAAGCAAGCTGGTGGTAACCTTCAGTTTACATTTATCTGTGCAAGCCGATTTGGCTCGACAAGACTGCTGCCTTAGAAAGTTTCCAATTCAAAGATTAAACACATGTACTTGACAAACCCAGCAAGACTGTGACACATTTTGCGATCAGTAACACTGCAATCTGACGATGTTCAGAAGTCGACCTTCGGGGCTTTCCCGAAACCTACTTTTTGGTTTCGGCTGGACAAACACTGATTGGGTTAAACATGCATGTCCAATATCTGGTATGTCATTGTCGATAGAAGCCCTCCATATATCTTCTTAAAATTTTTGTCCAAATATTCACAGAAAGAAACAATGTACACATGTAAATTGCTAGCATGCCAACATGCACAACATTGCATCAAAAACACACCGACAAATTTGCACATTAGAACGTTAGCACATTTTACCGAGGTTATGGTTGACCATTCTGCTGCGCATCACACGGTATGTTTAGGTTCTGAATTAGTTATTATTTTTCATTATTATTATATACACGCCTCCAGATGCACAGATTTGAATCCTTCAATGCAATACGCATCATTCGATTTATATGTATATATTATATATATATAGTATATATATATATTAAAAATAGGATGATAAAAGGAAGTTAAGACATAAGAGCAAGCTTTGTTTATAATTGAATATTTCTTGCAGTCATTGCAACACCAAGGTGCTCTGTAAATTGCTGGAATGGTGCTCGGTACTTATCCTTGGAATTTATCAGTTTATTTCATATATATATATATATATATATATATATATATATATATATATATATATATATATATATATACCGTATATGAACGATTTAGTCCTATCTCAGTTGCCGTGTGTTTGATCCTTTGTCTATTATTGGAAAGGCACAGTATGGGTCAGCTTCAATCTTTAGGATCTTCGCAGTGTTGGCCTTGAGATCACTTAATAATTTTTTTGGTTGGTGATGATTCTTGTTCTTCCTTTAAGTCTCTTGATGTTCAGATCTGTAAGATGGTGTATGGTAAAATGGGTTTGCTTTTGTTTGTCCAGCTGATTCTTTTAATACTTCTTATCACATGAGATCGGCCAATCTCTAATCCAGTTCTTATCGCAGCCTTGCCTGTCAGTGTGTTTGCTATCTCCTTTCTTTAACAAACTGCGAGTCCAGGACAGTACACTTAAAGTCTCTCCAATGGAATGTTGCGCATTACTTCATGCCAAGCAGGACTTCTTTTTTTCCACTCTCCACTTTTCTAAGTAAGTTCACGGGAGTCAGTCAGTATCATGGCTCGTTGATTTTTAGCTGGTCTGTGGATATGAGCCCGCTGATGTCTCGTTTCACTGCCCCTAGCTCCATTGTTAGACGTAAAGTTGTTAAACTATATGCAGCATTGTCTTCCTTAAAAGTTCGGCCATTTTGCTCATGTGTATCCCCAGCCTGACTTACCTTTGGGATGGAACCGTCAGTGTATTAACAATAATGCGTCTTGTGTGCGTAGGTTTTCTGCCTGCATCTGAATTTCTGTGCTGGTTTTGCTTTCTGGACATTCTCAACAGTGTCGTCCAAGATCTGGAGCGATGGAAATTTGGTACAGATGTTTCAAAGGATCAGAATATTTTCTTCGTCCCTTCGTTTCTTTGAGTTCTGTAAACTTGCACACAAGGTATCGATCCATTCTTTTCCACGGCTTTGGAGTGCCTTTTGTTTCCTGAACTGCTCCGTGTGGTGGGTTTAAAGGATTGTAAGTGCTCTGAAATATGGCTTAACCTGTTCTAGCTTGTGTATTGCCGCATTGAAGGAAGGTCAAGCAGGCATTGCAGGACTTCAGTTAGTGTGTCATTCATGGTTCCCAAGGTCAAAAGCATTGCTTCAAGCTGAATCGTAATTTTAGAAGATTGCTCTTGGACAGTGTTGTAAGCCCTCATCCATAGTCAACCACAGGAAGTACAGCTGCCTGAAACGGTCAACAGAGATCGCGCTGTTCAATCTCTTTAACTGCCATTGCTTTCATGAAAGACAACCGCTTTTTACATTTAATGGAAATATTCTCAACATAGTTTGTAAATGTCAGTATTTTGTCAAACTCTGCACACAAACAGAGTTGCCTGTCAGTTGATTCAACTGGCATTCCATCGAAGGAAAATGGTGAGGGTAATTGTTCTGATATCTTGTTGATGAGAGTGAGATCAATGTCTGAGCTTTTGTAGAGGTAATGGAGGAACAAGTTTCTTGACACCACTGAGCAATGTTGTTCAACTGCAGCTCCATGCACTAAAAATGGTGCTCCAGGGCCAGACAAAGCATGGTAACCAGATATCAAACAGCTCTCAGACGAGGACAGAACCGATCTCTTCAGCCTCCATGGGGAACGTTTGATAAAAGCAGTGTCTAAGAAGACTCAACACACAGTTACTTGAAAGCTTTACCAGAACTAGGAAGAGATCATCATCGACTAAATGACTATCGCAAACCTGCTATGCAAAATATAGTAGGAAAGCTCGTGGAATGAATCATCGTAAGAAAAACTTGCAAGAGACTTTGAAAGTCAACAAATCCTCACACCCAATCAAGGAGACTACAGCACTGGTAAGGTACATGGTAAAAATGCGGTTGCTTCTGCCCATGAAGTATACAAAGGACTCCAAAGAAAGGAACTAACACCGGTAATTGCAGTAAATCTGGAAGCTGCATACAACAAAGTCCGGTTCTCACTCCTCACGAAACTACTCCTTGACTATGGAGTAAGCAGGACACTTACACAATGGATTGCAGCACTAGTACAGGAGCAAACCATCCTACGATTTGGATACTGGGTTTCTGAACCTGATACACTGCCTATGGGAATACCTCAAGGATCTCTCTACCCTGTTTTTATACAGTATCTACACTAAAGACTTTACAGACCTCAACAGATACTAAACTGCTCGGCTAATAAACCAGACAGAAAATCGGTTCTAAAAGTACTTGTTAAAGAAAAGAAAGACCAGCGGAATGTTTATAAAGAGAAAGTAGAATCTCAATTTCAACAAGCAAACATGGCTGATGCATGGAAAGGGTTACAAACTCTTACAGGTCAAACAAAGCAAACAATCCCGCATCAGTCATGGCTTTAGAAGAACAGACATAGTTTTCGGAAAAGCTAAACAAGTTTTATTGCCGCTTTGAACGTGACGATTTGAAAAATCAAACTACAGAATGTAACAGAAAACTTGTATGAAGAGTTACATGATGATTCTAGTAATGTTTTTCTAAAGAAACTGATAATGAAAGTGTGAAAGATGGAGGCATAAGAAGTTGAGACTCTGTTTCCTGAGCTAAAACAAAGAAAGCTGTGGGTCCTGATAATATTGGTGGAAGGCTTTTAAAATCCTGTGCGTCACAGTTGTGCAATGCTTTTAGTATATTGTTTTCTGGTCTGTAAAAGATTGTTGTGTGCCTGATTTGTGGAACAAATCTTTATTTGTCCAGTGCCCTAAGAAAACAAGACCTGCCTCTCTAAATGATTACCGCCCTGTTGCTCTCACTTCTATTGTTATGAAATGTTTAGAAAGACCCATTCTAAAACAAATAATTCTAGAAACTGTTCCGTATCAAGATCCAAATCAATTCGCATACAAGCCAAACTGAAGTACTGACGATGCCACTCTCACCCTCCTCCACAAGGCTTATTCTCATTTAGAAAAGCCTGGTTCATTTTGTTTGCGTATTGTTCATTGATTTCTCTTCTGCCTTCAATACTATCCAGCCTCACTCAATAACCACAGAACTGTTGTCTTATGATGTCAATCCTCATCTTGTTCTGTGGATTATTAGTTTCCTTGTCATAGGTCACGGTCTATATGATTTCAGCAAGCTATTTCATCTATTTGTAACACATTTACTGGCTCTCCTCAAGGTATTGTTCTTTCATCTGTGTTGTTTACTCTATACACTAGGGTTTGTACTGGCAATGATACTACCCCTCATGTGAAGTATTCTGATGACCCTGGTCTCCAAGATCTGTCAAACTCTCATTCTATGTACTGTGACCGTGTGAATATGTTTGCTGCTTGGTGTGAAGACAATTATATGAACCTAACTGTACAAAATACAACAGAATTGCTGCTCGATTTTAGGAAAAATCCTCCCGATGTTCCGGACCTTCATATTAGCAGTGAGAAAGTTGAACGTGTGAGTGAGTACAAATATCTAGGCGCAATAATTGATGACAAATCAAACTTTATAGCAAATACTAATTTTATCCCAGAAGAAATGTCAATCAAGTATTTTTTGCCTTCAAAAGCTGAGAAGCCTCAATGTAAATTTTAAAAAATCTGCTGCAAGGATTTTACAGATATTTATTGAGTCCAATTCAACTTCCTCTTTTATCTGTTGGTATGGAAGTCTAACTGTGAAGAGCAAGAATGTGTTGAACAAGGTCGTGAAAGTCTGCAGCAAGATTGTGTGCGACAGACATAGTAGCTTGAATGTGTTGTTTGAACAAAGAGTAGTTCGAAAGGCGCAGATGATTGTGAATGACAGTAGCCATTATCTTAGTCAATATTATGACCTTTGGCCATCTGGAAGACGTTATCTAATCCCAACATTTAGACTGAGTAGAACAAAAAAGAGATTCATCTCCATGTCCTTCCAACGTTTAAACAAATGATTATTCTTTACATTTGAGGATTGAAAACATTGAGAACATGAACTGGTGTGTGTGTGTGTGTGTGTGTGTGTGTGTGTGTGTGTGTGTGTGTGTGTGTGTGTGTGTGTGTGTGTGTGTGTTTATGTGTGTGTGTGTGTGTGTGTGTGTGTGTGTGTGTGTGTGTGTGTGTGTGTGTCACTGCATGTGTGTGTGTATGTGTGTGTGTGTGTGTGTGTGTGTGTGTGTGTGTGTGTGTGTGTGTGTGTGTGTGTGTGTGTGTGTGTGTTGGTGCGTAGTGTTGTATTAAAGTGCATAACATAAAATGACAAACATAATACTATTTTTTTTATGTATTTTTAATGTAATTTTTTAAACTGTGTTATGTTGTAAACATTGAAAGACGTTGCCACACTGAATTTCACGTTTTGTGATAATAAAGTTGTTTGAATTTGAATTTGAAGATGATTGGCTGATCTACACACACACACACACACACACACACACACACACACACACACACACACACACACACACACGTGCACACACACACACACACACACACACACACACACACACACACACACACACACACACACACACACACACAAACACCAATCGGGAGCGCACGTGCGTACAGGTGCTTCGATAACAGGAGTTTTAGAACTAGTCTTAGTTCCATGTAGCTGAGAATTCAAAGCTGTTCCATTATTCGTTGTGTGTGTGTGTGTGTGTGTGTGTGTGTGTGTGTGTGTGTGTGTGTGTGTGTGTGTGTGTGTTTTCAGTACAGTAATTCAGTTACGCTATGGGTTTTTTTTTGTTTGTTTTTTCCCTCTTCTCAATTCGCCTCGATAATATTTCGTAACTTTTCTAAACGGGTCCGACATGTTATTTGTTTATGATGGAGGGGGAGGGGGGAGTGGGCTTCCCTACTTATTCAAAATCATAACTACAAATTTCCTTTTCGTTTTACCCCCATTCCACCACCAGTTACGAAGGGGCTATTGTATTCATAACTTCAGAAATAAAATCATGTGGTCATGTTGATGGTTTATAGCCCAGTCTTTGAAGTAGCCTTTGTCTTTGGGTGTGCTTTAGGCGTTCCACATGAATATTATACAGGTATAGATAATAAGGGTTGAGAGCAGGGTTTATGAACATGGAGAACACAACCAGCATCGAGCTGGATCTGCCTGGAACAATGACTTGCTGTGAGGCCAGCCACTCCCACATCCCCAAAACAACCACCTACAAGCATCTGTCACCGCCACACTCGTCAGTCTGCAGGACATACTGTCGACGTGAAAGGTTTGTTTGTCGTCAGTCAGTGTAAAGACATCTTGTTTTTGAACTTTGACATAGATGAAGATCTGACCTGAGACCGTCAGGAACATTAGGATGACGTTGAGTGCTAGCAAGACAGTAAACAGGGGTCGAGATATAGTTGGATTATTCAACATTAAGGGCAGAGGTATGCACAGACAGGTGTTTTTTTTAAACTCGTCCAACTCATAGAGAGCAGTCACTGTGACAAAGAGAAGACTCCCTGCCCATGACAGGGCACACATGATCTTTGTGACTGGTGTTGTGTGGAGATTGTAGCGCCTTGCTAAGTGCAGCTTCGCACAGTGCTCTATCGTCATGCTGGTGACCACAGCCACTGAGCTCTGAGTGGATAGCAAGAAGAAAAATCCACACAGCCTGCACCAACCACTCACCCTCCAGTAGTTGTCTATCCACACGTACTGACCAGTGGTCAGACCGTCCATTACAGCCAGAACTGCCAGGTAGACTCCCATCAATGCATGGACATTCTTAGGTGACACACGAACAAACCATCACCTCTCGTCCCTTCGTCGGCGTGTCCAGAAGTGGCGGGTTTATAGCGGCAACCACATTGCCCAGGAAGGAAGAAGCTGTAAGCAAGTAAACAGTGATACGTTGGACACTAGCGGCCAGCAACTGATCACAGGAGGAGAGAAAAGGAGCAGGAGCGTGGCAGTCCTTTACGTTGAACCCTATAGGCAAAGCTTGTACACAACATAACTTGAAGTTATCAGTATACACAGTTCCAAGCTGGACAGATTCTTCAGAAAGTCTCGTGAAAATTCATAGATTGCACAATGGCGTAAGTCCAGCACACGGAGAGCTGTGGTGTGTGTGTAAGTTCCCCGTTAGTGTGTGCACAGAACTACCAGACAGATTGAGCTGTGTGAGGCTTGTGAAGGGAGTGAACATTGTAACGTTCAGGGAAGAAACTGACGTGTCTGACAGAGTCAGGGTGTAGACTGGCCAGGGTCCAGGTCCTTCTGGTCATTCCTACAAATAGAGAGACAATAGGATTGCTTGACAACAGTAGCACGTTCAGGTTCTTTATCCGACTCAGGTTTTTGGCAGGGACGCTTTGGATGTGGTTGTGACACAAGTCAAGTATCTTCAGATTTGGAAGGTAAGGGATGTTGTAAGACGTGACATTGCAATGTTGCAGCCTGAGATAGACTAGCATATGGTTGGTCCCCACATGTATAGGTATCATTCCAGTGGTACTAGCATCCAGATAACGCATGTCTGTGTAAAGAGCGGCATCAAATAAATTTCTGCAGACAAACGCATGTCCATGGCACTTGCACTGCTGAGGACAGGTATGTGTACACATCAGCTCATCGTCATGCTGGGGACAATGGGCAAACTGGTCACACACGTAATGAGGGGCAACGCAGACGGCAGAACCTCGACAGCGATAGTACCCAGGACATGTAAAACTCTCACAGGCAGTCTCATCTTCATGATTGGGGCAGTCCGTCACACCATTACAGCGGACAAAGACTGGTAGACAGAGACCGGTACTTGGGCATGTGAAGTGAGTCTGTGGACAGTGGCTCACGTGATTTTTTTGCGTCACCTAACACTGAGTAGGGTTCTTCGGTTTGATCTTCTGATATATTATGAGACCTTATGGGATACAGTAAGGGGATCCCGTACACTGTATTGAACTGCACTACGGCTGGTGGTTTGCAATCGTAAGCAAAATGGATATGGTGCTGAACGTTAACATTACAATGTCAAATTGACAGATGTTTTCGTCATTGCTGCTTTTGCAATCAGGGAAGTAGTCACACCGATCTCCTATTTTATAACACTGTAATCAAGAGAGAGAGAGACAGAGAGAGAGAGAGAGAGAGAGAGAGAGAGAGAGAGAGAGAGAGAATAACTATAGTAGACAGGAAAACAGTAGAAAGTTAAGATTGATGTCCTGGACAAGGCACTAGCCCTTACGGTCTAGCTGTCACTTGTTACCCCATAAGAAGACACTATATGGGGTACAGCTTCTGTCAGAATTTTGTCTTGCAAGTGGGTGTGTTTTACATTCAGATAATGTTTGTTTTCCCTTTTTAACAGTAATGTTATGAAAATCAAGGTGATAAATCTTCAATCATCATCATCATCATCATCATCATCATCATCATCATCATCTCTCATCTTCATCTTCATCGTCATCATCATCATCATCATCGTTGTCATCGTCGTCGTCATTATCATCATCATCATATCATCGTCATCATCACAACGATGACAATCAGCATCACTGTCATCATGATCATCAGCAGCATCAGCAGCTGGAGTTGCAGCACCTGCAGCAGCAGCATAATGATAATGATGATGATGATATGGTATGGTAGCGGTAATGACAATAATAACAAACTAATAGCAATAATTTGTGCATCATTCTCACATTGGAACTGACAGAGTTGTTGCTGTTGTTGTTGATGTCCCAGATGGTCCAGAGTTTTGAGAGTGCAGCTGATTTGGACTGTTAGTGATACTCCACCGCCAAAAAAACGTAGACAAACGATTCACAAGACAAAACACGGCGCGTGTCGACCTCTTAGGTCTCTTCAGGCAAGATACAAAACACACAGGACAATGAAAATGAAACGAGCAAACACATATCTTCATTCAATTCGGCACAAGAGAGGCGTTGAATGAAACTGAGCTTTGTTTTTCACACACACACACACACACACACACACACACCCTGTGACGTGACACTTGACAAACCATCTGATCGGTCCCACTAAAACACCAAAACCCCAGAATAGATTTCAAATCTGTGCCCACTCCCCCCTCTCAACCCTCCCCCTTCTCCCTCTTAGAACGTCGCATGGCTTTGACTATCTGCTACAAGAAAAATTGCGTCACGTTAAATGCGTGACGCCTTTCATTTCTTATCAGCCTACCTCCCTTCCCCCCTCTCAACCCTCCCTCCCCATGCTGTGCGATACTACGCAGCATGGGATGTGCGTTCTAACAATAGCCCGTCTCACCCCCATCCCACCCCCCCTACCCCACGACACAAAGGCATGTTGCCGCGCTCTCCACCGCCACCACACCAACCCCACCCCCCTCCATGATCTCCTACTTGGAGGCCATTATGTCACACTCGGGAACCCGTCTGAACCTGTCATTGTGTCCACACTGCAGGTGAAGACCCCAAAGCAATTCAAACCTCCTAAAAAGGAGATGAAAGCAGGTCAGCGAGCTGACCCAACATTAGCTGCATGCTTCAAGAAGCAGCGCCACACCCGTCACCCTACTTGCAAAGGTGAATTCTTTAGGCGGAACGGTCTTTTGTACCGTAGTCTAAATAAAGATCATTCACAACTTGTGGTCCTGGCGCTACACCGGACCCGAGTGATGGAAGTGGGGACATACACTCTGTTTTCCAGGACATATTAATGTAGGGCAGACAGTGCAATGGGTGATGAAGCAGTACTATTGGCCAGGGATGGCAGAGGACATAAAGAAAATATATCGATTC
>JADBJO010030363.1:0-2500 GCA_016801955.1 Conus betulinus | reverse complement strand
CATGTATTGAAGTAGATGAATCTTTTGAAAAAAAAAAAAACTTTTCAAATGTGGAGACTGTATGAAATGAAGTGAACATTCTTGTTATTATGCAAGAAAAGAAATGAACATTTGTGACACGATGAAAGACAGTTATAGTTTGATGAAAAGTAATCATTAATTGTGTGTAATGAATTGTATCCATGGTTTATTGAAGAGGGTCTAGGTGGGAATCCTTTCCCCAATTGGAAACTAGATTCTGAAAGGTTTATATTGAAATTATTTCCTGTGTAGTGTTATGGTTCCGAAACAGGGAATGGTGTTGTGTTATGATTCCGGAAAAAGGAATGTTGTAGTGTTGAAAAAAGAATATGCTGATGTTTATCCCAAGTTCTAGTGGAATATAATATGGCTAATGAATATGAATGTAGTCGTGATTGTAATGAATAGTAGCCATAATAATCAAGGTAGTTAATCAGTTCCGCCCAGGTAGAAGCGTTCCCTGAACTGAGTGGAACTGGCTGCTACTGTCTCAGGGTTGGGGCCATAGCTATGTCTACGCCCCATATTCTCCGCCGCCGTGTGTCGGTGTGGAGAGGTCAGCCTGAGTGCCGACAAACTACCCTACCTGCCACTGCGCCCGGGGACCGACTACCCGCTGAACCAGTGGGGCTGGAGACGTCGCTGCTGCCAAGCCAGAGCGCCGCTCCCGAGTTCTGAACCAGCGACCTGTTGGCTGGGCTATCGCTGCGTTCTGTGCTTCTGTGTGTGAGCCACAGCTCCTGTGTGAGTCTGTCGCTTTGTCGCCGGCAGAGACGCCGTGAGTGTGTTAGTGATTTTTTTTTCAGCCACAGCTCTGTGAAGTTATGCACGTTATGTGTCAGAATTGACGCTGTAGACGTTGTCATCTTCATCTTCGTCGTCTCGTCGTCTTCGTCCTCTTCGTCATTTCGTCGTCGTCGTCGTCGCCTTCATCGTCGTTGGAGCCAACAGAATAAATAGCAAATTATATATATATAGATATATTGTGTGCCGTGCGCTCTGTTTGGCGTACTTGAAGTATTCATACATATATATATATATATATATATATATATATATATATATATATATATATATATATATATGGTTTGTGTGTACGCCTTGTGGTTGGCGTGCCGACTATCGATGTTCTTGCGTTTATTATATGTTTGTCTGATGGCTCAGGCAGCATAAAACAAAAAAAAAGTGTTGTTCTGTTGCCTGGCTGTCGGTGTTCGGGTGAGTGTGTGTGTGTATGTGATTTGGAAAAGTCGTGCATGCATCCATAATTTCTGTGTGTGAGTCAGACAGTCAGACACCTGCAGACACCACCCATTCCATCCGTAACACTCGCAAGCATACAGGTAGATGGGACAGGAGGCATGTTCCTAATATCCCAACTGCCATCTAAAAAACTTACAGCCATTATATGCAAAATGGGAAAAAAATTATTTTGCTTAAGTCAAAACATTTGAAATACAGCAATGGTTCTGCAAATCAAGACTAGCACCGAAAGAAAAACGGCTTGAGTCAACGCTGAGCAGGGCACAACGGGCATCTATACTGATAACGATTCATACAACTCTACATGAGCAACATGCTTATAATTAGAACGCGCTGTGTGTGTGTGTGTGTGCGTGTGTGTGTGTGTGTGTGTGTGTGTGTGTGTGTGTGTGTGTGTCAGTGTCCTTCTCAAGCATTTAGCTATATCATTTTAAATAGATACCATAAACAGCGTAGCGTGTGGAGTAGGCTACTGAGTGGTCTGCCCATTGTGGTATCAATCTGTATCTGGAAAAAAAAATAAAGAAAATATTTCATGTAACACATATCAATATAATCCTTTGACACACAAAATAACGAGAATTATGTACATGACAGCGCATGAAGCAAAAGCTGTACATGATCACATTTGTACGCTTGAATGTGGGTCGTAAGATTTCAATTGAGAAAAACAGGCAGGAGGGGAACCAGCGATTTTTTTTAATGAACAAGGGCTTCTGTTTCGAAGGTTTCATTCTGTTCGTGATGATCAGCTCATTCAAGTTAATACTGGACCTTAAAAAGACATTTAATTGTCTTGTGTTGTATTGCACTGTATTGGACTGTACTGTATTGCATTATATTGCTTTTTATTGTATTGACCGCATCACTTCATTTCCAGCACCGATTTCCTTGTTAGCTTTTGGTCGCTTTTTCGGAGACTGTTCGGCACTATAGTAGCTCCCCACGTTTTCATGTGCAAAGGACACGTGACATCATCAAACTTCTCCTTAAAAGAAAGTGCTTGCTTCTCTGAAGCACACAGTCAACACAAAAATGGCAACACTAATATCTAACAGTTTCAGTGACAACCTTTCTTCGTATCCGTCTCAAATACTCGAATCTTGTGCACCATGTCGTATTTTCACTGCAAGTTAGATATCTCGGCAAAGATCTTTTCGATTTCAGTTTACTATAACAAGGAAGTATCCACCATCATTCGTTCACGACAATCTGT
>JADBJO010030362.1:0-17981 GCA_016801955.1 Conus betulinus | reverse complement strand
ATCTTCTTAAAATAATTCTCTCCAGAAGTTTACATGTATGTGTGGTTAGAGCAATTGGCCGGTAACTATGTTTGTCCACTGGAGTTTTACCATGCTTTAGAATCGGAACGATGACGGACTGTTTCCAGTGTTCTGGCATAACACCCTCAACCGAACATTTCTGAAACAATTTATGCAACAATAAAACAAAGTTATCTGGCAAGTGTTTAAGCATATCACTAGAAACTATATCTAATCCTACAGATGATTTCTTATTAGGAAGAGATATAAGTACATCTTTGACTTCATCAAAAGTAATTGGGGCACTGATGAAACGACTGTTGTCACTAACTTGATCTTTGTATTCATCTTTTCCTTCTTCTTCAGTTCTATATGTTTTATTTTTAGGGGCCCAGACTTCTAGACGCATGGAGTCTGAAAACATATCAGCGAATAATTCTGCCTTTTCTGAGTTTGACGGAAATTCTTTGTTCTTCAGTCTTATAGGACAAGATGGCAAATTTACACACCTTTTTTCATTTCATGAAACTTTTTCCAAACTTTTTGGAGATCTGTATGGTTTGAAATTTCATTTGTACAGAAAGAGGACCAGTATGGCCTTTTCGTCTGCGCTGTTACCATAATGCTATGATGATTTGCTTTTCTTTTAGCAATTAGATTCTCTGGTGATTTGTCTTTTACATATATCTTAAACATTGATTTCTTTTTATTTTACGGCTGCATCACAGGTTGGTGTCCACCAGATATTTCCTGAATGTTTGTTTGATTTGACTGGATGGAGCTTTGGAATTGCTACATCAGCAGCTTTAAGAATGGCACAAGTAAAGTATGAATATAATTGGTCTATGTTATCAGTATCAACACTTTCAGTATGACAAGCATCCAGACTATTTTTGAATTTCTCCCAGTCAGCAAGTTTATAATTATATTTTTGAATTTTGTCTACGTGAGATTCATAAGACTCTGTCATTTCATTAAATGTTATAATAATAGGAAGATGATCGCTTCCCAAACGTATCGTTAAAGGTATCCCAGTTACATTCTCGGGCTAGGACAGGAGATTCCAAAGTTAAATCAATTGCTGATGCCCTGTGTGTTGAGATGTCTGGAATTCTAGTGATGCGGCCATCGTTAAGCATATACAAACAAGAATCAACGACATTTTCAACAAAGCGGTTACTAGTAACTGATGCACAATCTTTATCCCAGTATGGGGAATGAGCGTTAAAATCCCCTGCTACCAGCCACTTTTCTTTATCTTGAAGAGTATGTCACCATTCTGAGTTAAATTCATTGGGTCCTTTAGGTAAGTACGCAGAAATTATGTTTATTGTATGATTTTCGTTAAATTTACTTGAGCTGCACACAAATGTAAACTGTGTGTATTATTTGGTGCAGGGGGAGGGCGTTTGTAATCTATCCCTTCTTTAATGTATATAGCTGCACTGATTTTGGAAGTATCCTCAACTTGCTCATATACAGGTGGATAAAAAAAAAAAAAAAAACCTGGTAGTTTGGGCAGTTTGTTCTTTTTTCACGTTGTGTGATTGTAAAATAAGTGCTTGGTACATGTTATTCGCCAGATGTTGAATTAGATATGGCAAATTTGTGGAAAACAGATCTAACATTCCATTGCATTAATTTCATAGATGACATCATGAAAACAGGCAGGTGCAGGAAAGCAAGCTAAATACAATTGCTTGCTGACTTAAAGATGACAAGCAAAACAGGAGGGGGGAAATACTTAAGGGGGAAAATGAATTCACTGTCAAAATTAATGTGCTCTTGTAGCCCACTTAGATAAAAACACATACACTTTGAAAATCCTCGATAAGGGAAAGAACAACAAGAAAAGTGTCGCTTAAGGTGGGAAGAACAGAGTTCATAACTAAAATTTCCTCAAAAACTGCACTAGATGTCTCTCAGTTGTTGATTTTTAGAACCACTCTGGGCCAAGGACATCAAACATGTTCCACCAGGGACCTCTGGTTCCAGAGAAGGGCTGGTGACCTCTGAAGTCTTGATAGTTTCTGGGGTGTTTCTGCTTCCGCAGTCTCTGGCAGTCTTCTTTGGTTTCTCCCAGAACAGCTCCCTGACGTGCCGTCCAACGTTTGCTGCAAGGACACTTGACCCCCTAGGTGTTGGGTGGATGCCGTCTCTGTGTGTCTGGTTGCTAGCAGGTTGGAGTGTGAGACAAATGATACGTTTTTTATGTTGAAAAGCTCTGTCGTTGTCAAGGCGTTAAAAAGCTCTTGTTTAGTGTTGAGTTCGAAATCTTTGACCGGTGCGAGTTTGCTCACAATTACCTTAACTTCAGGGTGAGTAGTGGCGAAGTCCCCGACACATTCTGTGAACATTTTGCTGACAAGTTTGGGATCCTTCCTCTAAATGTCATTTAGTCCGCAATGAATGACCACTGCGTCAGCTGGCTTTTCGTCAGAGGATGGAAGTTTCTGAAGCATCAGAGGAAGGTCTTCAGTCCTATAAGCTTTGCAAACCTTTTTTTTTTTTTTTTTTTTTCTTGTTTCAGATGTAATTCAAAGGAACTTTACATACATTTTAAACAGTTTCTATCAACTGACAAAGTTCTGATCATGTAAGTAATGACAACTGCCCAGGATGTCTTACTATTTTTATCAAAGCCCACACAAATGTCTAGCATTAAAAGTCAGACCGTAACTTTTTGAATAATAGAGTACCAGTACATCACGAAAATCAAGCTCTATATCAGTAAATGTGCATGATTGGTATGTGTGTGAATGTATGTATGTAACAGTGCATCTTTGTGTGAAAGGTGTTTGTGTGTGTGTGACACAGCATGTATCAAACACTTTTTTTTTTTTTTTTTTTTGGGGGGGGGGGGGGGGGGGGGGGGGGGGGGGGGACGGGTTTTCGTTTTTTTTTTTTTTTTTTTTTTTATTCCAATTCATTTTTACTGTCACTCTCTCTTTTTTTTTTTTTTTTTGTCATTATCATAATCATCAACACCATCACCATCATCAACAACAACAGCATCTACAACAACAATTGCGTTCCTACAATCATCCAGTATCAATAACCATCTCATTTATAAGAGTCTGTTCTCTTTTCTTCCCCACACTTCCCGCCATTACACTTTTTTTTTTTTCAAATACTATTTTATTTATTTATTTTTCTTTTTGCATTAAGCCACATTTAATCAGACTGAATGCTATTTCAGTTTCAAAATCCAGACTCATGTCTTCCAAGGCTGTAAGCTGTCAGCCTTCCTTTTCTTCCCTTTTCTTTTTTTTCCCCCCCTTTTTCCCCCCTCTTTCCCTCTTCATCCCCTCCCCTCCCCCTCCCTCTCCCTCTCTTTTGAACTGAAACCATTTATTGTCAAATGTTGTTTGCTCTTTTTCACTATTTTTTTTCACGATGTTACAATTGTTACAATTAAAAAAGGAGCCTTTTACGCAGATCAGTTTCCCTTTCAAACAAAACTGTGATATCATATCCATACCCAGATCAAAATTTGCTTATTACCATTTTTGTGATCAAAATTGTATGGTTTACAAATTTCACAAACGGGCATTTTACATCATTCGGTTTATATCCAAAAAGTACATCTGTCTCCTGTAGGGAAACTTTCTTATTTGTTTGTATACACTATATTTATATGTATACACTACAGTCCTTCCATACTTTTTTTTACCTTTTGGCACCTGAAGAAAAAATGTTCAATGTAGTCATTTTCATTACAGAAAGAGCACTTGATGGGAATTCTTAATCCCCATTTTGAATAGCAGAATATTGGTTGGATAGATGTTATGAAGAAGCTTCCAATGTAGTAGTCTCAGTCTTTCTTTTCTTTCGTGCATTTATTTGCAATTAACAAACTATGCTCTGTTAGAACTAGTCCGTATTTTTGTTGCCAAAACTTTTGGCCACATGGCTCTGCTATCGACTTTGATAAACTAAGTCGAATAATTCTAGGGGTTATTTTCTTATGTACTTTTACTTCTCTAAATTGATCATCATTGTACGACTGTATTAATGATTCAGCTGTTCGCACTCTCTTAGGGCTGTACGCAGTGCACTGTACTCAAATTGTCTCGTTGCTTTCATACTAATCTTTTGGCATAGAGTTTCAAATGATATTACTGCGCCATCTTTAAAAATATCCCCATAAAACAGATTCCTGCGCAGACCCAGTCTTTAAAAAAATAATGGTTCGTTTCTAAATACTATCCGTGTGTTATTCCATATTATTGTGATTTATTTCAATTACTTTGCTATTCTTTTAGGTTTTGCATATTGTCAATCCATGTAGCGAGAACCTGTTTCCAGAATTCAGACTTTATGTAACCAAGCCCAGAAAACAATTTCGCGTTAGTATCTGACAAGAAGCACGACAAGTTAACACCAAGCTTGGAGAAAAGAAATCTAGGAAACATGGACCAGATCTCTCCATTGGTTTGTAATACATTGACAGCCCAGTTATAATAAAAAGAAGTTTGCATCGTTTTTAAATCGATCATATTGAGCCCACCTTTACCTGTCCCCGACACATTCTGTGAACATTTTGCTGACAAGTTTGGGATCCTTCCTCTGAATGTCATTTAGTCCACAATGAATGACCACTGCGCAGTCAGCTGGCTTTTCGTCAGAGGATGGAAGTTTCTGAAGCATCAGAGGAAGGTCTTCAGTCCTATAAGCTTTGCAAACCTTTGTTTCAAAGCCATACGAGCGGCCCAGTCTTCTTCCATGCACACCTTTCATCACCGAGTCGTGGAGCATGGCAACTACAGGTAAATCTTGTTTCTCTTCTTTGTTTTGATCTAGACCTAATAGAATTCTGTTTTCTTTGTTCCTGATTTTTTTACGTCATGTGAATCGTTGACGTCATTATTCTTAAACTCTTTTCCAACCTCCTTTGCTTTAGATTTTTCTTTCTCTTTTGTTCTGTCTTCTGTTTCCTTTTGTGTCCGGGATGTTGTGGGGCAGTAGAGAGATCGATTTTGCGATATCAGCGTACGTGGGACAGGTAGGATTATCTGTTTGAGTCTGAACGTTCGAAACTGTTGTTGTCATGACAACTCAAGATGTAATCATATTTTCGATCATCTTTTTTTGTTCGTGTATCGTGTTTTCCCGGCTTGACACACGATTTCATAGACCGATGATCATATTTTCATTTTATCGATCACACTCACCGTGTCTGGTGTAGAGCTGTGTCGATTATCCCTGGCATCTCCCTTGTTCTCCTCACGGACGCGTTGGGCAGCTTTGCGCGCTGATCGGATCAGCTTCTTCTTCATGGCGCTTTCCAAGTTGTCAACTCTTGGCGCTGTTTTCTTGTTCTTTGATGGGTGTGTAGCTTCACGGCTGCCCACGCTTCTGGATCTAGTCAGCCTGATCATATTTAATGCAGTTTTGAGGAAATATCAGCAGACCTTTGATCTCAGTGTCTAACTGTGTCCGCCATCTTGGAGCAAGTCCGTGTGTGTGTGTGTGTGTGTGTGTGTGTACGTGCGCGCGTGCGTGCGTGCGTGCGTGCGTGTGTGTGTGTGTGTCTAGGGAAGGGGGGATTTACAGGATGGAGGGGGGGGGGGGGGGGGGAGGGGGTCACAACATACGCAAGTAATGGAGTCGGTGTGTGGTAATAGCTGTGCTTGCTTTGATGTAGGCTATTTGCGGAGGTTCCGATTTCGCCAAAAGCATGTCCTGCTGGTGATATATGTTGACGTTGGAGAGAGAGAGAGAGAGAGAGAGAGAGAGAGAGAGAGAGAGAGAGAGAGAGAGAGAGAGAGAGAGAGAGACAGACAGACAGACAGACAGACAGACAGAAGGGGTGGGGAGACAGGAGGAAAGGGGGGGGGGGGGGGGGGGGGGGAGAGAGACACACCTCGGAAATTGGCATTGTACGCTGTAGGGGTTAGATGAGGCAGTGTGCTGTTGGCCCACATTCAACTGTGATTTTCTACAAATATTTTATTAATAAATCAAGAAATAAAAGTAACCCTGACAAAACCCGTTATTTATCTTTCATTTCCATACATTGTCTTTTATATTTTTGGTGGTGAGTGTGTGTAAGCGTGTGTTGAAAGTTTGCGCTGTTACGGAGTAGCCGCCAGCGTCGGCCGGCGGTTAGTAGTTCTAAAAATAGCATGCTAAACAGGAAGAAGAGTCATCCTCGTAACGTCTCGTGTGCGAAGTGTAGGCATTCAACGGAAAATTCAGAGTGAAAAAAACCGTTTTAAAATGTTTCATGTAAAATTTCGAGAATAAAAAACAAGAGCGACATTTATACTTTTACACTCACGCAAATCTTCAGGGTTTAAAAAACTATATTTGAGTAAAAATTTGAAGTTTTGTCCGTTCAAATGCCGCGGAGCGCAAAGCTATGAAACAAGCCGTGGTGCAGCTTCGACGTCGACATGAAAATTGAAATGGCGCTAAGTACAAGACGGCATGCGACCCGTAAATATTAAACGGAATCTATCGAATATCGACGAGTCGTCTTCAAACCACGCCGTTCCGGCTATTTTGAATGGTAAATTGCAACCTTTTCCGTCAGTTTTACATCACGATTTAACTATATTACTGTCATATATTTTGAAGATTACTTTGTTTTTGTTTGACGACCGAAAACATCAGACCGGAGTAATGGTGGGGTCGTGCTGATGAGAGGAGTATGTGTTTTGTATTTTACACCAAATTAAAACTGCTACTTAGATTCCATGGATATGTTACAGGTGTAGCTTGTATGACTTCAAGGCTTATTTTCTGTTGATTTTTTTTTTTTAACCAGATCTTTCCTGTTCGACTTAAATATCAAATTTTATTAGGTCACGTGACCGTGCCCAACGACGCTTTTGAGGCCCAATGTCGAATGAACAGCTGAAACTAACACAGTTCCAGTAGGAAAATGTATAGAATATTAGATCTAGTTGCAAAGTGAGATGACTGCAGGCGGAAATCTAAACAAATCTTTAAAAAAAAAAACGTTTGTGAACTGCAAAAAAAACGTCGACAAACGAATCATGTGTTTTGTCTTGTGATTCGTTTTGTCCACGTTTTTGGGCAGTTCTTAAACATTTTTATTTAAGCTTTGTACAGAATATTATTTTGTGCCTGTATTTCCTTTATCAAATAAATCAAGCTGAGATTCTAAAAACACTTGTCTTATGCACTCCATTGTCATTGGCGGTTATGGTGATAATGTATGTGTGTATGTGTGTGTGCGTGATTCTGTGTGTGTGTGTGTGTGTGTGTGTGTGTGTGTGTGTGTGTGTGTGTGTGAATGAATGGAATGGATTAGCTATCATCATGATTTATCAATTAATGACAACCCTAACTCAATTATTTATTATTACTTCAGTGCTCCAAACTGTGCAGTTAGTGTCTGCTACAACAGGCATTGTTCTGGTCAACATACACTGTAACAATGGCCAGTTCTACACAAACTTTCTCTCCCATGACTAAGAAAGAGCCAGTGGGCTGTTAACCCACATTTGACTGTTATTTTCTCCAAATGTTTGAAAATTAATCAAAAAATGAAAATACATCAGACAAAATCTGTTATTCATCTTTCATTTCCATACACTGTCTTTTGTACTTTTTGTGGTGATTGTGTGTCAGCGTGTGTTGAAAGTTGGGTGCTGTTACGATTAGCTGCAAGCCTTGGCCAGCATATGCACATCTCACTCCTATCCCTTCCTTTGGTTTTCTACACTGTGCTCGTCCGGATATTTATCAATTCTAAAAATGTATGCCAATTAGAAAGAGGAGCAATTCTTCAGGCTTTCAACTACAATTAAGTAAACCGTTAAGTTTGTGTCCATTCAGTTCCTGCTGGCAAGGGGGTATGGGGCCAGGGTAAAAACTCAAGGGATGAGTGTATTTATTTTGTAATGGCATTGTTATATTCAGTATTTCTTGGCAATCATATATATAAGTTTCACTAATATATGGAAAGCATAGGCACTGGAGAATTAGGGTGGAGGGGAGGAAAGGGGGTGGGGAGAGAGAGAGGGAGGGGGGGGGGGGGGGGGGGGGGGGGGGGGGGCAAAGTTTTCTTGCTTTTTAATCTTCTGAGCATTACTTTTGGTACAAATGTCAATCATATGTTTTCATAAGATCATGCCAAGCAGAGATATTTAATTTGTATACGTAATGTTTACATGGCACACAAGAAGTTAGGTAAAAAGGTGGGGGGGGGGGGGGGGTGGGGTGAAGGTGGTATGGGGGTGTACAATTGTGCTGACATGCTTGAATGTCTTCTTATGGATAGATCTTGTAATCCTGATCATTTTGATATAAGTTACATGCTTGTATGTCAATTGAAAGCAGGGATGTGTCATTTTATAACTGTTTTGGTTGCCGATATGGAAGGAAGAAAAGTCAAAATGAAGATTTTGGCATTTTTAGGAGTGTGGTAGTCGGACTCTGCTAGAGCCTCAGGTCTGAAAAAAATTCAGTGTATATTACAAGTAGTTGACATCAGTCACCCATAGTTTCAGACATGTCACTTGCCAAATGGCCGAGTTACAGGCCTCCAAACATGGCCCTTATGGGGAATTCTGACTGTCGTAAAAAAATTAAATATTAAAAAAATCATAACTTCGCTCCTAATTTTCTTAGTTTTAAGTTGTTCTATAACCTTGACCTATTGAAAAACAACAGTCAAAAACATTTTAAAAATCACTTTGGAGTACCTAGTGTATGTGTGTGGTGTGTGTGTGTGTGTGTGTGTGTGTGTGTGGGGGGGGGGGTGGTGTGTGCGTGCGCGCGTGCGTGTGTGTGTGTGTGTGTGTGAGTGTGTGGTGTGTGTGTGGTGTGTGGGGGTGGGGGGGGGGGGGTGGTGGAGGGGGTCGTGTATAGGTTGGCATGCGACTGCCTGTGAACAAAATCTGTCTTACTAGTGTTATTGTATTGTTAAAGGCATTGTGGTTCGACTTGGTTTAATGTGCCATCTGATTATATGCCACAGCCGTGTTCGTCGATGGTTCGACGTGGTTTAATGTTCCTTGTGATTCTATGCTTCAGGTGTGTTCGTCGGTGTTTTGATGTGTTTAATTTTTCCTTGTGATTCTATGCTTCAGCTGTGTTCATCGGTGGTTTGATGTGGTTTTTAATGTGCTCTGTCGGGTTTTGGTTTAGTTGTGTTCGTCGGTGGTTCGACGTGGTTTACTGTGCTGTGTGGGGCTGTGGTTCAGCTGTGTTGGTGGGCGGCTTGGCTTACCGTGTGGGTTTCCCTGTTGGTGCTGTATGCTATAACGTGGGCTTGGTGTAGCCAAGTATATGGACCGTGCCTTTGATTGCTGAGATTGTGGTGAATGATAGTAATATGATTGGGTGATGACGATGTGAAATGGGAAACTACAACTCATCCTGTGTCTCCAGGTAAATGGTCTTGATTCATGTTCCTGTCAAATACTCCTTGTGTTTGGAGGGTTACTCATCAGGTCTGTTCCTGTTCGACTTTGTTGTTCGTCGCAACTCGTCGAGGGCACTTCGACGCATGGATCAGTGTCCTTGTGCATCAGGTGACCCTGCGTGGTTTGCAGTCGTGCATCAAATTGTGTGAGGGCTGCGTTCTTCATGGGTACAGAATGGGGGGCATCGCGGGCAGCTCGTCAAGATGGAGTGTCGCCTGGGTGTGTGCTGGAGTTGTACTTGACGCTTGTGATTCGGGGAACTGGAGTTGTGGGCTGTGCTGTGTGGGGGGTGTGGGGGGTAGACCAGCAATGGACACAGGGGAGATCTGTTCACGGTATTGGTTGATCTTTGAGTCTGCGTAGCTTACCAATTTTATGTTGATGTATGGCCCTTTTGGAGGGTCTGACGCCGGTATTTTGGTAATCGTTTATTATGTACGATGGAGCCTTGAAATTCATTGAGTGTATTGCTTTGGTCTTGTGTAATGTTGTGGTGTGTAGTCTCCTCGTCGGGTGCATGGGTGTGTGGTTGTGTGTGTACGAATATTTTTTATGCTTGTGGAGTGAAAGAAAATAAACATGGAATGAACGGATCATTTTGTGTTGATGCTGCTATTTGTGTGTCGGGGAGATAGTTTAGCAAGGTATGTCATTTTTGTCTATCCCTCTATAGTAGTTCAGGTCTTAGCGAGCCTGACAGTGTGTGTGTGTGTGTGTGTGTGTGTGTGTGTGTGTGTGTGGTGTGTGTGTGTGTGTGTGTGTGTATTTTCCCATTGGTCAGTGCGCTTGAAAAGACCCTCATTTCAAAGACTATGATTTTATATCATTATTCAATGTGTTTTATTGTTGGAAACATGTTGTTACTTGCTAAACACGCATCAAGAATTTTTTGTTTCTTTCCTTGTTTTTGTTTTGTTTTGTTTTAAAGGAAAATCTGTTAATATGAGAGAGAGAGAGAGAGAGAGAGAGAGAGAGAGAGAGAGAGAGATAGAGAGGAGAGAGGAGAGAGAGAGAGAGAGAGACTCAAGACTCAAGATGGTTTATTCATATCAGGCGTGAGCCCATCACGAAAAGGGATGTGACCATTTCACTGGATGATGATATGTAGCAGATTCATATTAGAACCAATGATGATATTAAATGTAATCTTGCACATTTCAGTCAGTCCCAATGAGAGAGAGAGAGAGAGAGAGAGAGAGAGAGAGAGAGAGAGAGAGAGAGAGAGAGAGAGAGAGAGAGAGAGAGTCTAAGTTGTCGAATCTAAAGGGATATTTCCTGCCAACTAGTCGAAAAATGTGACTCTTAAACAAGCCCTGGTGATCAAAGAACGCAATAGAGCAGAACGAATCACACATAACAGAATAAAGATGTGTCATGTCACGCATGTCAGCACTACGCATATTTCCTTATGATGTGGCAAGAAGAAGGCGTAAAAAAAAAAAAAAAAAAAAAAAAAAATGGGAAGTACCGCATTGAGTTGCAGGTGAAGACAGTGTGACTTTAGTTGCCTCAACCCATTGACATTTAGTTAACTGGAATTTCTGCCGCTTGGATTATGTCCCGCAAAGGATATTATCCCGTTCTTCCCAGGGATGAGCAATGCCAAGAAACATGAAACGAAGTGTTATTGACGGACATTGGCCTTTTTCTCAACTCATTTTCAGTTTTTCTTATTCCTCGTGCGTGCGTGCGTGCGTGCGTGCGTGCGTGAGTGCGTGCGTGGGTGTATGTGTGTGTGTGTGTGTTGTGTGTGTGTGTGTGTGTGTGTGTGTTTGGAGACTGTTTTTTTTCTTATTTATTTGCTTATTTTCTGTTTGCTTTTTGATGTGTGTGTGTGTGTGTGTGTGTGTGTGTGTGTGTGTGGTGTGTGTGTGTGTGTGTGCTGTGTGTGTGTGGTGCGTGCGTGCGTGCGTGCGTGCGTGCGTGTGTGTGTGTGTGTGTGTGTGTGTGTGTGTGTGTGTGGTGTGTGTGTGTGTGTGCAAGTGCTTTCTTATTCAGTTTCATTTAATTCATTACATTTTCACTGTATAGTGACATGTAGCTTTGATTACTCGTCAGTTTATTGAGAGAGAGAGAGAGAGAGAGAGGAGAGAGAGAGAGGAGAGAGAGAGAGAGAGAGAGAGAGAGAGAGAGAGAGAGAGAGAGAGAGCACCAAAAAGATAAACAAACATATAAGCCGAGACTTACAGTCATGCGATAAAGCCTGATGCTTCTATTGGGGGAGGTAGGTACTATCCTTCGTGGTCGTATAAACAGGAAGACCATAGTAAAAGATCGTTCGGGAAAAAAAAAAAAAAAAAAAAAAAAAAAAAAAAAAAAAAGACAAAGATAGATACCATAGATAAGTGCAGGAATATACATTCCTATGGCAGGTTTGGATCCCGCTTATTACCCTGTAACCTTAGCCTAATCCAGTCCTCATTACTGGATGCAAGTGCAGCAAGGAAGATGGCACTATGCATTTCCAAGGGAAGTCATTAAGTGGAACACGGATATGACTCCAAAACTCTCTCATCTCTCTCTCCTCTCTCTCTCTCCTCTCTCTCTCTCTCTCTCTCTCTCTCTCTCTGTGCGTGCATGCGTGCGTGAGTGCGTGCGGTGCGTGTGTGTGTGTGTGTGTGTGTGTGTGTGTGTGTGTGTGGTGTGTGTGTGTTTAGGAGGGGGAGAGGGGGATTTAGAGGATGGAGGGGGGGAGGGGGAGGGGCACAAAATACGCAAGCAATGGAGTGGGTGTGGTGATAGCTGTGCTAGCTTTGATGTAGGCGGAGGTTCCGATTTCGCCAAAAAAAGCATGTCCTGCTGGTGATTTATGTTGACGTCTGAGAGAGAGAGAGAGAGAGAGAGATGAGAGAGGAGAGAGGAGAGAGAGAGAGAGAGAGAGTGGGGAGAGAGGGGAGAGAGAGGGAGGGGGGGGGGGGGCGGGGGGGGGGGGGGGGGGGGGGGGGGGGGGGGGGGAGACACAGCTCGGAAATTGGCATTGTACGCTGGGGGGTGTAGGGGATAGATTCGCGTGATCCATGTCACTGAATGTGTGCGTTGTTGCGTGTGCGTGCGTGCGTACGTGCGTGCGTGCATGTGTGTGTGTGTGTGTGTGTGTGTGCGCGTGCGGTGCGTGCGTGCGTGCGGTGGTGTGTGTGTGTGTGTGTGTGTGTGTGTGTGTGTGTGTGTGGTGTGTGTGTGTGTTGTGTGCGTGTGTGTGTGGTGTGTGTGTGTGTGTGTGTGTGTGTGTGTGTGTTTCGCCCGCGCGCGTGCCGTGCGTGCGTGTGGTGTGTGTGTGTGTGTGTGGTGTGTGTGTGTGTGTGTGTGTGTGTGTGTGTGTGTGTGATAAGAGAATAAAATCAGAAGAACAGGAATAAGACACTGCTGCACCTATCAAACCTTTCTGGAAGGAGCTTTAATAAGCTGATTTCATGTTCTGGAGATGAAGCTTTTTAGCATTGCCCCGTGGCTGTATTTCTAGTCAGGAAAATAGACTGCTGGCAGACGAAGAAAGACATACATACATGATTCAAGAAAAGGAGAACTCAAACTAAATATCAAACACAGAAGTGTTAAACGCACGCACGCACACCACGCACGCACGCACGCACTCACACACACACACACACACACACACCCCACACACACACGCACACACACGCACCGCACGCACTGCACGCACGCACGCACGCACGCACTCGCGCGCGCGCGCGCGCGCCGCGCGCGCGCACACACAACACACACAACACACACACACACACACACCACACCACACACACACACACACACACACACACGTTGAACTTAGCGTATTAGAAAAAACGAAAGTGAGAACTGGAATCAGGCAAGGGTAGGTTGCTGGTAAACAGAAAAGGTAGCAGACAATATTTCAAAAGGACATTAACTTAAAGAGAGAGAGAGAGAGAGGAGAGGAGAGAGAGAGAGGAGAGAGAGAGAGAGAAGAGAGCGAGAGAGAGAGGAGAGAGAGCGCACACACCACACACAACACGCACACACACACACACACACACACACAACACACACACACACACACACACATGCACGCACGCACGCACCATTGCACGCACGCACGCGCGCATACACACCCAACACACACACACGTATTGTAAGAAACTAAAGTAATGTTGCTTAATATGCTTAAAAAAGTTATGTCAGATTTTTTTAATTCGTTTATGTTTTTTTGTTTTGAATATATGAAAATTTTATATGCTGCTTAAACGAAATCCCCCCATGGCTACTTTTTGTTTGTTTGATTGTCCAGAGACTTTCCATAACCGTTCCACCTAGGTAAACAATACTAGTTGTGACTAGATCAATTCTGAGTTTCGATTAGTATATCACTGGTGTATATTGACTGATTTAATGGAACATTAGCAAGCTAATGGATGAAACCCCAGTGCAAAAACCTTTCATAAGTCTATCATCATATTGTTTCATTGTTACTGAATTTTGTATTTTAAGGTAAAAATAGGTTATCTTGCTATAAGCGTTATGTTGTAATTTGAATGGGGGGGCGATTTTTTGTAACTTTTTCTTTCGAGGCTCTCTTAAGGGGTACCCACGTATAATATTTCAATGTATTATCACTAAAAGACTCGACAGAGTTGGGCTTAATCGATGGTATGACTCTGAATGTATGCGTGGTACAAAGTGGTTCCCACGCGCATTTAAATCTCAGGAACTGTTTTTTGGCAAGAAATTTTGAAAGCTTGTAAATGATTGTGTTTTTAACTGACTATCGATCTTATATGATTCAAACCTATAATATTCTGAGCGAACTAGTGATGCACGAGACTATGTTGTACCTTCAGTGAGGTGACGCTCCAAAACTTATGATTTGGTTGTGCTGAATTCTTCACAGACCCTAATTGATCGACTAAAGCAGAGGGCTCGATAGAGGCTTACTTATCTGCTTCAAGGAGTGATTGATGAATGCCATTTGGTTCCCATGTATTTGTATCCTGACAGAAGTTGCAATGACCAGGTTATTTTCACTCTGATTCTTGTGGTTAAAATAACAGAATTCGTTACATCAGGCTCTCTATGTCAGTACACACATTAGATGTGTATATCAGAATCGCCAGTCAGGTTCACCAACCGAATTTCACGTGATAGTATGAAGTATTATACTGCGTATATGTAATCGGATCAGTTACATGTTTGCAGCGTTCAAGGAACTACTGGTTAGGAGTCTGACGAAGAATTGCAAAGAGGAATTATTAAAGTAAAATGGATGTATTGTTTTATCGCAAAAAGAGTGAACACAAAGCCTTTGGACATGGGGGGGTAACGGCTCTATCAACACAGACCGAAGGTTTAAAACAGGAAGAAAGGAAAAACAGGAAAATGACCACCAAGGAATGATTCTTGTGCGACAAATATTTATGGCGCCAAAATTTTAGGGATATCTGGTATAGGAAAACCCTATGGTGACGATCAGAAACAAAAAAACAGAAACGATTTATTTTATGAAAGAAAATTTACTCGGTTCGGAAATATTCTAAAGAGATACCATTTTTTTGGTGAGAACCAGCTAGATGAACCAGAGAATACACAAAAAGCATCATCAGGATGACTATTTTCGCACTGACAATCAATGACATTTAGAGTAGCCACAGCCAGGAGATTGTACGTTCATCTGACACACGAGTACATGCTATCAGTGGATGGCACTGTGTAACCCTACTCCGACTTGCCCCTAGTGCTTTTTATTCTAACAGCCAGTTCACGACAGTCAAAATAGTATGTTATTGTTAGATTGGGCACATAGTAGGTTGACTCTATAATGCCAGGCATGTGACATGAGAAGTATGTGGTAAACAGCATGGCATCTGCCAGAACAATGCATGCTCAGGTGTCATATTAAACATGAAAGAGAAAAGGACACGAGGTATCGGAGAGAAGAGAGAGAGAGAGGAGAGAGGAGAGAGAGAGGCGAGGAGGGAAGAGGAGGAGGAGGAGAGTGGTGGAGAGGATGATGGGCGAGAGAGGACGGATGAGAGAGTCCTCGGACGAGGGACGGAATGAGAGGAGGTAGAGACGAGAGGAGAGAGAGATGTTTGTTTTAAATCCATATATGTACGGGATGGGTTTGTTTCTGTATTTGTTTTGTATTTTTCTTTGTTTGTATGGAAATCCACTGTATTCGATTTCAAGGTATTAAAAGCACGTGACTGTCGCGATAAACTGTGAATTTTTTTTAACGCATCTAATGCCCCAACTAGTGGTTGAGTTGTTCAACACGTTTATGGTTCAACAACAGTTGTCGGAACAAAAGATGTTTTTGTTGTTGTGTTTTTGTTTTGTTGTGTTTTGTTGTTTCTTCTTTTTTTGTCCATAATAGTTTGCTTGTGGCGTCTTTACGGGATATGTAGTTCGACTAATGTTATGTCTTTTGATGTTATCAATGAGATTCAGGTTTACTTGTGCAGCTAATCTTGAGCGGATTTGATTAGCCAAATATGCTTACTGTTCAACGTGCTAAAAGAGTACTCAAGGTCTTGGTTCATTGGTTTGATCACCCAACAGTATGTAAATGCAGGGATCAATACATCTAGATGAAATATACAATGACTGTAAGGTAGAATGTCCATTTGAATGCTAAGTTAAGTGACCCCCCCCCCCACACCCCACAAACATACACACAACAGCACCCTCCTCGATTATTTTCTAGATACCATATATCAGGGACGTCAATCGCGTCCTGTAAAGTAGCACCACTTCTGCGACTAACAAACACCGATCGGGGTGATAATAAAATAAACCGAAAAAAAAGTTTACTTCTACACTCAATATTCTCCATGCTCTTTTAGAGCTTCAGCGACGTAGAATAGCCTTCTTCGAAGTGATAAAAATGACTCAAGAGTAGTAGAGTTGTAACATACAGTAGGTATTGTAATATGGTTACCTTTTACAGATGTGGAAAGATGTTGACATATGCAATGTGAAGACCAGTGATTTGGATAGAGGAATGAGTGGGTGACAATTTTGCATTTAGGGCGTTGCTCTTCTTGGAAGAGCTTTTTGTAATAATTATATGTTGCCCTGGTCTCAGTGCTTGCGAAGCACAAGTGAGCCTTGCCTCTGGACTAAAGAAGATAAAGTTTCATGCTGTTAATTCTTGACGGTTCACATTGATCATAGGACTCTTAACGTTTGCATAACTTCGCAGATATTTTGGAACACCCTCAACCCTTTTACCCTTAGTTGGGCCAATCAAACGATCTTGAATAAAACCTAAAATAACATGAACTGCGTATGATCGTCCGTCATGTCTGGTCTGGTCTGATCGGTCTATGTCTCATAGTCGTCAGTCTCTCGTATCTGTCGCTGTCTGTCTCTCTATCGGAACGCTGATAGACTTATCTCTGTCTCTCTCCATCTCTCCTCTCTATCCTCTCTAGCTCCTCTCTCTCTCGCTCTGCTCTCTTCATCCTGAAATGGTCATGTCATGATACATAACCATAGATACGACGTATGTCTAGGGCCATTCACATGCTACTAGCTATTCATTAATGCTATTTATCTAAACACACCAATTTCCCCTCCCTAGCGCACTGTGATCATACAGATTACGTTAGTACCAGAGCGAAATCAGTTACCCTCTTATACATGCGCAATTCTTGGTTGTGTCGTTAACTTGCTCAATATCTAGCCTTGGTGATGTATCAAGTATGCGCGCTATTGCCATGATATCGGAGATCGAGATCTTACCTTACAGAATCAAGATAAATAGTAACTAGTAATGTATGTGATAAATATTATTCTAGATATATGTAAAGCGTGTATATAACTGAGGGTTTTATTACTGATATAAATAATGTAGTGAAACACCATTTGACTTTTTATGGTGAAAATGGTGATGCGTGGCGTGTAGTGGTTTTCGCTGATCCGTAGGATGCTGCTGTAGTGCCATCTAAATTAGTTAAGTCTTCGTATGATTGTTAGGCCATGTCAGATTCTCTCTCTCGCTCTCTCTCTCTTCTACTCTCATTCTACCTCTCTCTCTGTCTCTCTATACTGCTACGTAGCATCAATTACTCCTCTCTCTCTCTCTTCCAACGCAGCAGCCTTTCCGATATATTAATTCTTTTTTCATATAAGAACAGAAAAACATTCATACATTAATAGTAATTGAATTACTTTTTATACTAGCAGTACAATAACATGCACGTGATCGTGTACGACATTGAGTCTATCGACGGACAGGAGACCTTGCAGTAGCGAGCGCATGACAAGCACGTGCGAACGCAGTCGCGCACAGCCACTCAATACTATCGAGCACACTACGACGCTACTACAGCACCCCCCCCCCCCCCCCCAACTACCTCACGTCACACGACACCATACACGCCAACCTCACAGGTACGCATGCGACAAGCAAAGACCAAAGACTGTCAGCCACGACATGGCTCAGTCAGCTTGTCACAAGGCCTGACACAACACCATACTAGGCACATGTCACACACCGTTCACCAACGCACTAGTGAACTGTCACGAGCTACGCATGCTGACACTGCACGCCGCTTGCTTGCGCCGACTACACACATACATCACACACGCACTTAGCTAGCACATACG
>JADBJO010030361.1:0-17982 GCA_016801955.1 Conus betulinus | reverse complement strand
TTTTTTATCATCGAACCGATACAACTACTCTCTTCTATCGATCATGAGCGTTTAGACTAACTGGTCTGGCAGTCGATGACACGAACCCGGCAAATTAACTTTGCAACCGGACGAATCGTGACCCCAAAAGTCTTAGCAGTAATTTTATCCACAGTGAAGTCCACCCCCTGCTTTCTCACCTCACTCCCAGTTCGCTCCACCCATAATTTTGTGCCTGCTGCTCGCTTAACAGGGCTCTCACTACCGACAGCTAAAACTGTTCGGTTGGTGTCGGGTGTGGCCGTCCGTCCCCCCCGCAATGATACATTCGTTGTTTCGACAGAAGAATAGAATGCTTTCATTCAGTTTTCCAACAAACAGCCATTGGGTTTATTTGAGGACCGGTTTGTTTACACACACACAACACACACACACAACACACACCCACACAACACACACACACCATCCATAATAACACCTTGCACAGTATTAGGGAGACTACACTGTCGCTTGCTGTTTATAAACCTACCCAAACAACACTAATCAGAACTGTAATAGGGGGATAACTCGCAGCTTCCATGACTTGCTGACAGACTATCTGACGTGTTGTCTTCTCCTTGTGCTCTCTTTGTTAAATCCGCTGGGGCTGTTTTGCTTCATTTGCACGAATAAATTTTCCCTGCATATCGCCTAATTTGCACGAATAAATTCCCTGCATATCGCCTAATTTGCACGAATAAATTCCCTGCATATCGCCTAATTTGCACGAATAAATTCCCTGCATATCGCCTAATTTGCACGAATAAATTCCCTGCATATCGCCTAATTTCCACGAATTAAAATCCCTGCATATCGCCTAATTTGCACGAATTAATTCACTGTATATTTCAGCGTACATTTGGGACTGGCAAAAATCGTACAGCACACTGTAAGTGCGCCCACATGATTTGGTAAAAATCGCTATCATTCGCATGCACAATTTTTTCTTACTTTACTCATACCAAGAGAAAAACCAAGACTTGTACTCATCAGTATACACAGTGCTGGAGGAAAGGTGTCTTTTCAATGACAACAACGACCGGATTATCTGACAACCCAAAATTCAAGACGTCCTTTACACATTCTTCAATGATATGTCTCAAAAGCTCTTGTAGATAGAATGCTATCGTTTTTTTCGTATCACTGGAAACAGCAGTTTGCTTGAAAATGTCAACATCAATGTTTATCACACACATACAGTGAAACATCCGCGTTTGTCAAAACAAGGTGATCACATCGTTTAGTTTACCCTACGGATGAATAAGTTTGCCTTGCAAGGGTTGCAAACAGCCTCTCCTCATGCACTACAACACTCTTTCGCTGACACGCAACTTTTACTCCCACAATCTGTTTTTGATGGTCTCGGACACACACACACATACACACACACCTTCTGCAGACTTTCAAACCACGTTACAAATGTGTTCTCTTCTCACTCTGTTCACTATCAGTCTCTTTGCCTATGCCATGCTAAGGAAGCTCCTCCCCTCTCAGCAGTCATCTACGGTATGAACCACACGCTACGGAGGCTCAGAGTAGGATATACCCTGCCACACAGGAACCGTGTCTTTCGCACCACACGACCCACAGTATGTGAGATACCCTGTCACCCACCACACGACCCACAGTATGATATACCCTGTCACCCACACCACGACCCACACAGTATGGATATACCCTGTCACCCACACCACGACCCACAGTATGATATACCCTGTCACCCACACCACGACTCACAGTATGATATACCCTGTCACCCACACCACGACCCACAGTATGATATACCCTGTCACCCCACACCACGACCCACAGTATGAAATACCCTGTCACACAGGAACCGTGTTTTTTTTCGCACCACACGACCCACAGTAGATGATATACCCTGTCACCCACACCACGACCCACAGTAGGATATACCTGCCACACAGGAACCGTGTTTTTCGCACCACACGACCCACAGTATGATATACCCTGTCACCCACACCACGACCCACACAGTATGATATACCCTGTCACCCACACCCACGACCCACAGTATGATATACCCTGTCACACAGGAACCGTGTCTTTTCGCACCACACGACCCACAGTATGATACACCCTGTCACAAAGGAACGTGTCTTTTCGCACCACACGACCCACAGTATGATACACCCTCACACACCACCACGACCCACAGTATGATATACCCTGTCACACAGGAACCGTGTTTTTTCGCACCACACGACCCACAGTATGATATACCCTGTCACCCACACCACGACCCACAGTATGATATACCCTGTCACCACCACACGACCCACAGTATGATATACTCTGTCAACAAAGGAACGTGTCTTTTCGCACCACACAAACCAACAGTATGATATACCCTGTCACCCACACCCGACCCACAGTAGGATATACCCTGCCACACAGGAACCGTGTTTTTCGCACCACACGACCCACAGTATGATATACCCTGTCACCCACACCACGACCCACAACAGTATGATATACTCTGTCACCCACACCACGACCCACAGTATGATATACCCTGTCACACAGGAACCGTGTCTTTTCGCACCACACGACCCACAGTATGATACACCCTGTCCCCACAAAGGACCCGTGTCTTTTCGCACCACACGACCCACAGTATGATACACCCTGTCACCCACCACGACCCACAGTATGATATACCCTGTCACACAGGAACCGTGTTTTTTTCGCACCACCACACAACCCACCCACAGTATGATACCCTGTCACCCACACCACGACCCACAGTATGATATACCTGTCACCCACACACACGACCCACAGTATGATATACCCTGTCACAAAGGAACCGTGTCTTTTCGCCAACAGTATGATATACCACACGACCCACAGTATGATATACCCTGTCACCCACACACGACCCACAGTATAACCCTGTCATATGATATACCCTGTCACAAAGGGACAGTGTCTTTTCGCACCCACACGACCCACAGTATGATATACCCTGTCACCCACCACACACGACCCACAGTATGATATACCCTGTCACAAAGGAACCGTGTCTCTTTTCGCACCACACGACCTACAGTATGATATACCCTGTCACCCACCCACCCACGACCCACAGTATGATATACCCTGTCACACAGGAACCGTGTCTTTTCGCACCACACGACCCACAGTATGATATACCCTGTCACCCACACCACGACCCACAGTATGATATACCCTGTCACACAGGAACCGTGTCTTTTCGCACCACACGACCCACAGTATGATATACCCTGTCACCCACACTACGACCCACAGTATTATATACCCTGTCACACAGGAACCGTGTCTTTTCGCACCACACGACCCACCGTATGATATACCCTGTCACCCACACACGACCCACAGTATGATATACCCTGTCACACAGGAACCGTGTTTTTTCGCACCACACACGACCCACAGTATGATATATACCCTGTCACCCACACCACGACCCACAGTATGATATACCCTGTCACCCACACCACGACCCACAGTATGGTATACCCTGTCACCCACCACACGACCCACAGTATGATATACCCTGTCACAAAGGAACCGTATCTTTTCGCACCACACGACCAACAGTATGATATACCCTGTCACCCACACCACGACCCACAGTATGGTATACCCTGTCACCCACCACACGACCACACAGTATGATATACCCTGTCACAAAGGAACCGTGTCTTTTCGCACCACACGACCCACAGTATGATATATCCTGTCACCACACCACACGACCCACAGTATGATATACCCTGTCACAAAGGAACCGTGTCTTTTCGCACCACACGACCCACAGTATGATATATCCTGTCACCCACCACACGACCCACAGTATGATATACCCTGTCACCCACACCACGACCCACAGTATGGTATACCCTGTCACCCACCACACGACCCACAGTATGATATACCCTGTCACAAAGGAACCGTGTCTTTTTCGCACCACACGACCCACAGTATGATATACCCTGTCACCCACACCACGACCCACAGTATGATATACCTTGCCACACAGGAATCGTGTCTTTTCGCACCACACGACCCACAGTAGGATGATACCCTGTCACCCACACCACGGCCCACAGTATGATATACCCTGTCACCCACACCACGACCCAGAGTATGTATACCCTGTCACCCACCACACGACCCACAGTATGATATACCCTGTCACAAAGGAACTGTCTTTTCGCACCACACGACCCACAGTATAATATACCCTGTCACAAAGGAACTGTGTCTTTTCGCACCACACGACCCACAGTATAATATGCCCTGTCACAAAGGAACTGTGTCTTTTCGCACCACACGACCCACAGTATAATATACCCTGTCACAAGGAACTGTCTTTTCCACCACACGACCCACACATTAACAGCAAGCGCCAGTCACCATTCTCCTCATGTTCAGTAATACAAACGACCTTAGGAAGAAAAGCAGCATCTCTCGCTTGAAAAACGCCAGTTTTGCTTTATTAAGGTAAATAATGCTCACGTGTAATATTGAGGGACTGATTAAAAAGTCTATCGATCTTCTATCGTCCTCTTCTTTTAATTTGATCCTTTCTTTTCCTTTAAGATTTTCCATTTTTAGCGTAAGAGCAAGGAATTCTTAAAATATTCATGTTAGCATAAGCCGAACGATGATGTCACGCAATTAGCCCATGAGCTGGTGTGTGTGTGTGTGTGTGTGTGTGTGTGTGTGTGTGTGTGTGTGTGTGTGTGCGTGTGTATGTGTGTGTGTGTGTGTAGACTGCCCCAAAGACGTCCTCCTTTCACTGACGTGCGCACGCAGGGTAAGCTACTCCACACGCCTTGTTAACCAAAGCTGATTGGTGCTGTAGGTAGAGGGGAGGCAATCACCGTCAAGGGAGATGATTAGGGTCAATTTCTGCAGCAGCCTACTAATGAGTCTTGAAAGGCGCTTGGCACAAGACATTAAGCTTGTCTGCCATGACGTGCCTTCCATGGGACTCTCCCCCCCCCCCCCCCCCAAACATCCCACAACTTCCCCCACCCCACCCCCTCAAAAATGCTTGGCGATGATTGTGCCATGACGAGAAAAACACCACTCGTTTTCTCTGTTTTTTCAAATAAAACGACAATTCGTGTTCTGAACAATTAATTGAGGGATACATACCGATTAAAAAAAAAAAAAAAAAGGTAAAAAAAAACCTCCATAAATAACTCGTAATGACACCACGATGGGACACTGAGGAAAGCGGCCAGTCCAAAGACCAATGACCTATATGCAGATCACTGCTGATGACCATCAACGGACATCCTATCTATTCCACTGCAATAAAAAGCAGACTCGGGGTCAAGTCAGAGCACCAGTCAATGATGGCACTTACGATGTATCGCCGTCATGAGCGCTCAGACACGGCAGTAATGCATCCCCCTCTCCGTGCAGACTTCATCTCTTCCACACACTCCTTACCAGTCTCAGGAGCCGAAGCGTTACAGAGCACCCAGTGGGTATCGAAGGGCGGACGAAACACTTTTTGCAATGCAGCAAGTTTATTTTATCGTTTTCTCCCCCATCCACCCCTTCCCGCCTCCCCACTGGTTTCAGGCAAGGATGACTGCTTGCTTGTAGCCCATCCGTTACGAGGGGCCATATACATACATACATACATACATACATATATAGTATATATATATATATATATATATATATATATATATATATATATATATATATGTATATATATAATATATATATATATATGTATAGGGCTGTATTGCTTTATGGTGTTCAGTAACATGAAAATCAAGGCTGTACTGCTGTATGGTGTTCAGTAACAGCATCAAATCAGGGCTATACTGCTGTATGGTGTTCAGTAACAGCATCAAATCAGGGCTGTACTGCTGTATGGTGTTCAGTAACATCATCAAATCAGGACTATACTGCTGTATGGTGTTCAGTAACAACATCAAATCAGGACGTACTGCTGTATGGTGTTCATAAACAACATCAAATCAGGACGTACTGCTGTATGGTGTTCAGTAGCATCATCAAATCAGGACTATACTGCTGTATGGTGTTCAGTAGCAACATCAAATCAGGCTATACTGCTGTATGGTGTTCAGTAACAGCATCAAATCAGGGCTGTACTGCTGTATGGTGTTCAGTAACAGCATCAAATCAGGACTATACTGCTGTATGGTGTTCAGTAACAGCATCAAATCAGGGCTGTACTGCTGTATGGTGTTCAGTAACACATCAAATCAGGACTAGGTTGTACGGCTGTATGGGTGTTCAGTAACAGCATCAAATCAGGACTGTACTGCTGTATGGTGTTCAGTAGCAACATCAAATCAGGGCTGTACTGCTGTATGGTGTTCAGTCACAGCATCAAATCAGGGCTGTACTGCTGTATGGTGTTCAGTAACAGCATCAAATCAGGACTACACTGCTGTATGGTGTTCAGTAGCAACATGAAATCAGGACCTGTACTGCTGTATGGTGTTCAGTAACACATCAAATCAGGACTATACTGCTGTATGGTGTTCAGTAACAACATCAAATCAGGGCTGTACTGCTGTATGGTGTTCAGTAACAACATCAAATCAGGGCTGTACTGCTGTATGGTGTTCAGTAACAACATCAAATCAGGACTATACTGCTGTAGGGTGTTCAGTAACAACATCAAATCACCCATACACGGTGTGTCGCCCCGGAAACGGGTTTGATTCTCTACACTGACTTTCACGGAAACCAGCATCTGACTGACATGATGTAAAAAGGAAACACAAGTGACGGCAAGCAGGTGCCTTTTCCCAAAGGCCAAACATGTCAGTCTGACGGAGAGGGAAAAACACGGCAACAATCCCAGTCTAAAATTTAAGTTGGTGTCATTAGTCCATGAACGCAGAAGGAAAAATCGCGCGCGCGCACACACACACACACCACACACACACACACACACACACACACACACACACACACACACATACACACACACACACACACGTGTACAGGCACGCTATCTCAGGCGCAGGTAAAGAAGCTGGAGATAAGGGCCAAGCCTGGCTCCCGTTGTGCTGTGTGGTCTGGGGGCCGTCAAGATATGACCTGACAATGACCAGGGGGTGACAAATCACCCTAGCTGTTACTGTGGCCGTAGCACGGCCGGCCAGACGCGCTGCTCACAGCAAAACACGTTCTTGGTCACATTCATTCACGCCCCCCCCCCCCCCCCCCCCCCCAAACTTCTGTGTGTGTTGTGTGTGTGTGTGTGTGTGTGTGGTGTGTGTTGTGTGTGTGTGGGGTGTGTGTGTGGTGTGTGTGCACGCATGCATGCATGGTTGTGTGTGTGGTGTGTTGTGTGTGTGTGTGTGTGTGTGTGTGTGTGTGTGTGTGCCCGTGCATGCGTGCGCCCCACATGCGTGCATGTGTGTCTGTCTGTGTCTGTCTTGTCTGTCTGTGCCTGTGTGAGTGCATGTATGTTTGCGTGCGTTTGTATGCGGGGGAAGCAGACCAAGAGTTTTACTGACTGACGAAGGCTGAAAGACCGATGAGTCAGTGACAAAAGCTGTGGCTAAAACTTGATGACTCAGATCATGTGTAAGCTTACATATCATTTATGCCACACTGTAATAAGTTCCCTACTTCAATCTAAAATAACCAGATATGCTTTAACCGACGTAATCTTTTTTTTTCCATGACAAATTAATGGGAAGGTTTGTGTTGTTGTTGTTGTTATTGTTATTATTGTTTTGGGGGAGAGGGACGGGGGGAGCTTTCTACAAAAGTGAGCTTTTTTTTCAGATCATTTTTTTTTTTCCGCTGTTCAGCTGTTAAAGCATCCCGAGGGACGGTGTGGGGAAAACGTTTAGAGATGAACATTTGATGCACTTCGTCAAATTGCTGCCTTAAACAACCATAAAAATTAAACAGATCCATGGTGAAATGCAAAGAAAGAAAACAAGCAGTACGATTTCAGAGCCTAATGTCACACTGAATATATATGTATATTTCTCGTAAATGTTTTTGCGAACTGACTGCGTGCACCTGTATACAAGGAACCGAATGAATAAAACCTTCAGCTGTGTGCCACGGCTAAACCTGAGCGTTTAACAGAATAAATATCAAAAGCTGCCTGTCACAAACAAACCGGAAAAAGTATGTGGGGGTGGGGCGGGAAGGGGGGGGCGGGGGGGGGGGGGGGGGGGGCGAGAGAATTCCATTAAAATGGACATGTTTTTCTTATTCCTCCTCACAGCACAAAGAAGACCCGGTTCAAAAGCGTTGTCGACCACGCCGCGTTTGAAAAAACAGGTCGGACAACTCTGTGTCATCCAGCCCTTCTCCCAGGCCCGTTTTTGGCGCGCGAGTGCCCCCCCCCCCCCCCCCCCCCCTGTAGTCACTGTGAAATGGGGCCATCACCAATGGGCTCCCCCATTGTGCTCCCCTCCTCGGGTTCGCCCTGGACGCCTGGGGCCGCTCTGTTCACCTGCACCGATTAGAACGATACCTGCTTCGCTACTCTCTCCGCTGCGCTGCCGCTCATTCAGTGCTGGCCGGCCCTGATAAGGAAAACCGGTTTTGGCTGCCTTCAAACGATCCTGACGCCATGCGGGAGCAGCTATTTGTGGTGCTTTGTGTGTGGGTGTGTGTGTGTGTGTGTGTGTGTGTGTGTGTGTGATTGAGGTTAGAGGGGGGAGGGGGCGAGTTTGGGCTGGAGAATATATCAGGTGAGGCTCAATGCTGGGGAGGGCGGGTGGGGAGGGGGGGGGGGAGATAACGGTGGGACTTACATATACGTCTTGTTTTGGGACTTGTTTGATGCTCAAATCCTTCCTATGTTTACAATATGGGGCTGAACTGTGGGGGTCTTGATGCAGCCGCTTCATAATACCAAAAGGCTCATTTATATGCTATGAAAACAAATGTCTGGGTCTATTGCCAAAAGCCGCAAATGATCTTGTGTATGGTGAGGCTGATAGATAAGACAGAGAGAGAGAGAGAGAGAGAGAGAGAGAGAGAGTCGAGAGAGAGAGAGAACCTGCTTATCTTGTTAATGCCATCTGCTAATGAAAGCATTGCAAAACAGTTTGCAGTTTATTTATACGTGTATAGCTTTCAAAAGGCAGAGTATTTGCACATGGTATCATTATCATTAGTTTGTAATTCAACTTTCTTATGTTTCATGTATTTCATCTACCCCTACATCTCCCTTCTGAGGGATGAAGGCCTATGACATTAAAAACATCTGAACCTGAATTTGTATGTGGTGGGTCATGTGGTGTGTGTGTGTGGTGTGTGTGTGTGTTTGTGTGTGTGTGTGTGTGTGTGTGTGTGTGTGTGTGTGTGTGGTGTGTGTGTGTGTGTGTGTGCGTGGGTGCGTGCATGCATGCGTGCGTGTGTGTGTGTGTGTGAGAGATGATGATCATCATCACCATCATCATCATCACCATCATCATCATCATCATCATTCCTGTACAAGAACAATGGGGAAAAGTCGGACTGCTGTAACTAATGGGGAATTGCTCTGCTCTTCAATGCTGGATAAATCTGTGCAAGGGTACTGCTGAACAGCCTGGTCCCCACCATCGCTGAAGACCACCTCCCAGAGAACCAGTGTGGTTTCAGAGCCAACAAGAGCACCACAGCCACGGTGTCTGTTTTCAGGCTACTACAAGAGAAAGTGCCAGGAACAAAACAAAGGATTGTGTAACGTTCATCAACCATACTAAAGCATTCAACACTATGAGCAGAAAAGAAATGTGGCAGATCATGGAATGACTCGGCTTTCCTCCAAGTTCCTCAGCATGGTCACCCAGCTGCATGAAGACCAGCGCGGCCATGTCAGATCCCACAGTGATCTGCTCAGAGCCCTTCCCTATCACCAACGGAGTGAAACAGGGGTTGCCTCCTGACAACCACTCTCTTTACAATATACTTCAGCATGATGCTCAAACAAGCCACTGAAGACCTTAATCATAAAGATGGTGTCTACACAGGACATTGTCTCGATGGCAATCTCTTCAACCTCAGACAACTACCGGTCCACATGAAGACCTGGAGCAAGTGATCCAAGACCTTCCTCCTTGCTGACCATGCTGCCCTTGATGTCCACACAGAGACAGCCTTGTAGCATATCTCATCTTGCTTTGCAGAGGCTGCCAGCTATTTGGACTAGAAGTTAGCTTGTAAAATACAGAAGTCGTCCACCAGCCTGCACTTTGGGAGGATCACTGCCTTCCCCACATAACTACTTATTTACCATTAAGAATGAATTGTGGTGGTGCTAACAAATTGAGCAATTAACCATTTATTGTCACTAAGAATGTAACTTGGCAGTGACAACAACAGAACTAAATAACCATTTGTTGTCACTAAGAATGTACACTTGGCAGTGCTAACAACAGAACTAAATAACCATTTATTGTCACTAAGAATGTAACTTGGCGGTGCTAACAGTAGAACTAAATAACCATTTGTTGTCACTAAGAATGTAACTTGGTGGTGCTAACAGTAGAACTAAATAACCATTTATTGTCACTAAGAATGTAACTCGGTGGTGCTAACAATAGAAATAAGTAACCATTTACTGTCACTAAGAATGTAACTCGGTGGTGCTAACAATAGAGCTAGATAACCATTTACTGTCACTAAGAAATGTAACTCGGTGGTGCTAATAATAGAACTAGATAGCCATTTACTGTCACTAAGAATGTAACTCGGTGGTGCTAACAATAGAACTAGATAACCATTTACTGTCACTAAGAATGTAACTCAGTGGTGCTAATAATAGAAATAGATAACCATTTACTGTCACTAAGAATGCAATCTGACAGTGCTAGTAACAGAACAAAGTGACCATTCATTGTCACAAAAAATGTAACATGGCAGTGCTAACGACAAAGACTTTTTTTCATATAGATGCCCATCAATGAAGATGATGCTACGGATTCCAATTCAGGTCGGCTGTATCTACACTTTTTTCTTTTTTTGCTATTCCATCTTTTGTGCCACCTCAACAGCAATGCACACACAGAGCTCATTCTGACCCCCTCTCTCCCCACCCCATCCCCTAATCCACAGCTGTAGCCCATCCCAGCCCAGCCCGCCGCACCGGCAAGATACAGGGAACAATGACAAGCTGTCAGATGGCACCGGCAAGATACAGGGAACAGTCAATGTCAAGCTGTCAGAAGGCACCAGCAAGATACAGGGAACAGTCAATGACACAAGCTGTCAGGTAGCACTGGCAAGATACAGGGAACAGTCAATGTCAAGCTGTCAGGTGGCACTGGCAAGATACAGGGAACAGTCAATGACAAGCTGTCAGGTGGCACTGGCAAGATACAGGGAACAGTCAATGTCAAGCTGTCAGGTGGCACTGGCAAGATACAGGGAACAGTCAATGTCAAGCTGTCAGGTGGCACCGGCAAGATACAGGGAACAGTCAATGTCAAGCTGTCAGGTGGCACTGGCAAGATACAGGGAACAGTCAATGTCAAGCTGTGTCAGGTAGCACTGGCAAGATACAGGGAACAGTCAATGTCAAGCTGTCAGTGGCACTGGCAAGATACAGGGAAGTCAATGTCAAGCTGTCAGGTGGCACTGGCAAGATACAGGGAACAGTCAATGTCAAGCTGTCAGTGGCACTGGCAAGATACAGAGAACAGTCAATGACAAGCTGTCAGGTGGCACTGGCAAGATACACGGAACAGTCAATGTCAAGCTGTAAGGTGGCACTGGCAAGATACAGGGAAGTCAATGTCAAGCTGTCAGGTGGCACTGGCAAGATACAGGGAACAGTCAATGTCATGTCAAGCTGTCAGGTGGCACTGGCAAGATACAGGGAATAGTCAATGTCATGTCAAGCTGTCAGGTGGCACCAGCAAGATACAGGAACAATGACAAGCTGTCAGGTGGCACCGGCATGATATAGGGAACAGTCAATGTCAAGCTGTCAGAAGGCACCAGCAAGATACAGGGAACAGTCAATGTCAAGCTGTCAGGTGCACTGGCAAGATACAGGGAACAGTCAATGTCAAGCTATCAGGAGGCACTGGCAAGATACAGGGAACAGTCAATGACAAAAGCTGTCAGGTGGCACTGGCAATACAGGCAACAGTCAAAGTCAAGCTGTCAGGTAGCACTGGCAAGATACAGGGAACAGTCAATGTCATGTCAAGCTGTCAGGTAGCACCGGCAAGATACAGGGAACAGTCAATGACAAGCTGTCAGGTGGCACTGGCAAGATCAGGGAACAGTCAATGTCAAGCTGTCAGGTGGCACCGGCAAGATACAGGAAACAGTCAATGTCAAGCTGTCACGGGGCACCGGCAAGATTTAGGGAACAGTCAATGTCAAGCTGTCAGGAGGCACCGGCAAGATACAGGGAAGTCAATGACCAAGCTGTCAGGTGGCACAGCAAGATACAGGGAACAGGTCAATGTCAAGCTGTCGGGTGGCATCGGCAAGATACAGACAACAGTCAATGTCAAGCTTTCAGGAGGCAACCCACCAGTGGAGACACTGCACTGTAGCCAGGTCATTTCACTTCTAACTTTCTACTTATATAATAATCATCTTCTTTCATTTCTATTATCATTACTGGTGTTACCAGTTTTATTATGATCATTAAGTACTATAACCTCATACTATCATAGTTATCATCCTAGTGTTTGGGTTAATCAAACGTAATCTTATCATCATTATCATTATACCATTACACTGATATGACTAAAATTACTATTAACATTGTCATATATTAGTAAACCTATCATCATTATCATTATCATCATCACTAGTAGTAGTAGTAGTAGTAGTGGTGGTGGTGGCAGCAACAATACTATCAAAATTTTCATCATCATCATCATTCATCATCATCATCATCATCATCATCATTATCATCATGATCATTATCGTCATCATTATTATTAGTAGTATTATACTGTTATTATCATCACTACTAATATTATAACTATTGGTTCTATTATCATTAGTAATAGCATCATTCTTAACAATGATATATTAATAATTATCATTATCAGCAGCAGCACTTTCATTATTCATACTATACGATCAACTTAATTTCACCATTAACGGTATTTTCTCAATTTCCAGGCATTAGTATATTTAGATTTAACTTTATTATCTCTGCCATTATTATCATCATCATAATCATTAATTTCATGATTAGCTGATCAATGATTATTATTAAGTTATTACCATAAGTATATGTCTTAGATTCTGTCTTACTACCTTTTCCAATATAGATCTATAACCAAGTCTCTTCCTTAGACTTTCTTCTCCCTCTCCTCTCCTCCATTCTCCCCCCACCCCACCCCCCCCACCCCTCTTCTTTCTCTTCTCTCTCTCTTATTATTATTACTGCTATACCACTATCAAAATACCATGTTTTTATCATTTAGTATGAGTATTAGCTTTGTATCCTCATCCTCATTGTTAAATATTACTACAGATAAACATATCACTGAACAATCCTCTAACCCCTCTCCTTACTCTCATCTGTTAGTACATATACATTATTATTGTCACTACAATATGTCACTACAATAATTATCATCATCTTGTATGATTATTATATGATTACACTACCATCGTGTTTTCATCAGTAAACAGTAGTAGCAACATTTTCTTTATTTTACAATCATCATTATTATCATCATTTTAACCCATACCATCTCCTCCTGCAGCAAGCAGCCTGGTTCCCGTTCCATAGCCATTTGAGCCACTTCAAAGAGCTAACTGCCTGCGTCTGTTTTCATTTTCATGGTCATGAATGTTAGTTGTCTTGGCGCGATGGGGAAGTTCAAAAAACACACAGTATTTAGTTTTGTACCTTGTTGTTTTCATTTTTTGTTTGGCAGCATAGTATTTCTTGTTTCAATATTAGTACACTTAAAGTTTGATGTTTTTAAAAAAGAAAAAATTCCCTGAAAGCTGGAGTATGGCTGCTTTAATGGCGGGATAAAAAACGGTCATACTCACAAAAACTCCACTTCCTTTATTGGATAGATGGGATTAAGCGTACTGTCTATACAAGAAGTGTCCGCCAGGGGTATCAGCTTGTGTATGCAGAAAGGAAAAAATAAAATAAAATAAAATAAAAAAGAAACAGATTTTCACAATTATGAAAAGAATACCAGTCCACATTTCAACACTTCCATTAATGATTTCTCATTTGTAAATTCAAAAGTCGTGACTCTGCCATGAGGGTCCTTTACCCAAACTTCACCATGAGAGTCACTTAATCCAGTGCGAGAGATGGTAGCAAGGAAATAATCTCTGAGGGCATCTTACACTGTCAGGAAGCCAAGTTTCAGACTGAGAGTGTGATGACGTCAATCAAAACTGGCTGTAATGAAATTGGAAGCTAAGTTGTAGTTTGAAGCACGGTTTTTCTTTTGTTTCTTTCCTTTTTTCTTTCTTTCTTTTTTTATTTTTTTTTTTTTTTTTTTCTTTTGTGTTTTTTAATCAGCACAAGCTCCAAGGGGCACAGTCTTTGATGACAGGTTTGCTTGCTGTCAACAAACTTTCATCATTTTGAATTACCTGCTGATCTTAACATGTCATTAATTTTTTTCTTTTTTCTTTTTTCCTGTCAGAAGTTCCAATGCGGCTCTCCATTTTACTGATGATAAGGAACACTGGATAGACGCACAGCCACACTGCTGTGCTTGCTGCCAACACCGCCAGCAGTCAATTTAAAAAAGTCTGTCTCTGTTCTTGTCACTGAGGAATGTTACCCAATGGCAATGATTTTAATACTCTCTTGATGCCTAATACTTTGAGGGGGCTGTTACAAAGTTTCTGATAATCTTTTTGTGGACAGAAAAAAAAGTAACATCTGTTCACTGAAATGGGAACAAATACTTGAAGGAAACACTGACAGAAAAAAAAAAAAAAAAAAAAAAAAAAAAAAACCACCAAATTCCATCATCCTTTCTCTGGGATCCTGATAGACTTCTTATCTCTTGTCAAACTTTCATACAGCCGCAGATTTGGAGGCTATATTAGCATCCAACTCAAATGTGTGTGTGTGTGCGTGTGCTGCGTGCGTGCATGCATGTGTGTGCGCGAATGTGTGCGCATCAAAAGTATACTTTTGTGTGTGTGTGCATGCGCATGCCCGTGCATGTGTATTTGTGTATGTACGTACATGTGTGAGTATGCATGTGCATGTGTGTATGCGTGCGTGAGTGCAAGTTTCCCTCTAATGTTTGTCAGTGTTTTTAATCTAAGCATTAAAAAAAAAAAACCTGAAAAAGACAATGGCCTTGAAAGCAGTTCAGTTAATCACCACTCCTAGTCCTAAGAAGTATTTCTTGAGTAAGTTAGCTGATTCGTACACATAAGTTCTGTAACATAGGAAGATCCACTAGCCTGAAGTAAACTTTGCACTCATTGTTATTTATAAATTTATACAGGTCTTGAATTGATCGTTGTATACCTACTATCTCCATTTTCTGTTTCACTATGGTTTAATATCACACAAAACTGTTCTACTTTACCTGTTATCTCCAACTCTGTTCTACACTGAAACATTTCAGTATGTGAGCGTGTGTGTGTGTGTGTGTGTGTGTGTGTTGTGTGTGGCATACATGTGCCTGTGTGTGAGTGTGTGTGCATGCATGTATACGTGTGCGTGTGCATGAGTGTGTGTGCACGCATGTGTGTGTGTGCGCGCATACATGTGCGCATGTGTGTGCGTGCATTGAGTACAGACAGACACAGAGACAGAGAGAGAGACTGACTTTACTATGATTATCTCATGAAAGGCTTTAGTTTACTGAGTATCAAATGATTTGCTTGTTTAATCTTCTTTTCCATTCAGTCTCTTTGGTTGAATTTCATTCTTCCTTAATCTTCACTGTGCTGAATGACAGTTAAAAAAAACTAGGGCTATGACAATAAACTGCTATCAGTGTTTGCATGTGTAGTGTGCGTGTGTGTGTGTGTGTGGGTGTGTGGGTGTGTGTGGGTGTGTGTGTGTGTGTGTGTGTGAGAGTGAGTGTGTGTGTGTGTGTGTGTGTGTGTGTGTGTGTGTGTGTGTGTGTGTGTGTGTGTGCGTGTTGTGTTGTGTTGATGTGTGTTTTGTCGTGCATGTGGAAGATTTCATTTGAGGGCAGCATAAGGAGAAGGGAAGGGGAAAGGGACAAGAACCACGAAGGACTGAACTGAACTGAAATTGCCATATGTTCCCCCAATATCCTCCCCAACAACTTACAGTGTAATGCAGACCCACCTGTGGCTGATTAAGCAGAAAACACCTGAGATCACACAAATCAATTTGGTGCTTTGATCCTACCATACATGATTAGCCTGACACATTATCATTAAGTCATTAACGCTTCAGAAGCGGTCTGACATCTCTAAGGTGAACACTGGTGTCTCCACAGTTCATATGTAAGAACTCTCTGGAATACATTTAGCAACATATGGTCATTTAGCTCAGTTCATACAGTGAGATCTTCACTGACAAACATGAAACCGAATAGTTCAGCTCATACAGCGAGATCGTCACTGACAAACATGAACCGAATAGTTCAGTTAATACAGCGAAATCATCACTGACAAACATGAATGGAACAGTTCAGTTCATACAGCGGAAATCGTCACTGACAAACATGAATGGAATAATCCAATATTGATGAAAACGTTCTATTCAGTGCTGCTCCGTACTCCTAACTAACGACTGGTATCAGGAACTCAACTGTCAATGACGATTACATCATTTCGCTTTTCGAACCAATATAAATAATACCCATGCTTAGAAAATGCAAGCAAACATCAATTCCATGATGACTGACAATTAAATCATTTCGCTTATCAGAAACCAATATAATCAATACTCATGTGTAGAAAATGTAGGCATACATCAATGTCATGATGAGTATAGATCTCTGAAACAACATGCACCCATCCTGATGCTGACTGGTGACAACTGTGTGATGTATTTATACTTGAACAGTGCTGCACGCTGGGGACACTCATCTGATGCCAAACCTCAGATCACTCACTTCTTGAGCTGCACCTGCTTCATGATGACAGCAAAGTCATGTTCAAAAGGTATATTTGGTGCAGCTGGTAAGTAGTCTTCATACTTCTCACTAGTAAATGGTAAATATAATATCTTAAATAAACAGCCTCGGTGTGTGTGTGTGTGTGTGTGTGTGTGTGTGTGTGTGTGTGTGGTGTGTGTGTGTTGTGTGCGCACGTGCGTGGTGCGTGTGCGTGTGTGTGTGTGCGTGCGTGCATGCGTTGCGCGCAGCGTGTGTGAGTGCATGTGTACATGCATGCATGCATGTGTGTGTGTGTAATATGTTAGACATGCGCACACATGCATGTGCACACGTGTGTGTACACGTATTACGCACACTGCTTACATTATACATTTTCAGTTGCTCCCATTTTATAATTTGATACAGTCAACTATTTATGGTACCAAAAAGCCAAAGTATATGTAATGGCAAGCAGTAGACTACAGATGCCAGTGCCCTAATAGGTACCACACAGTGAGTATGAAACAGCTATATCAGTGTCAAAACAGATGTGGCCATATCAAGAAGGTACAGGCATCCTTGTCCATTTTGGATGAAAAATTTGTTACAAAGGCCAATTTTGTGTGGATGACATTGTTAATGGTTTTATTACGGTCATGGAGCCTGTATGCTGGGGTCAGGTGTTTGTCTACATTCCGTGTTTCCCTGTTTCTTGTACTAGAGCTTAAATAGCACAATCAAGGGCGCAGTTATGAAACTGCAAGCCACCGTGACAGGCATGGCCAAATGAGGCCATAGCAGTTATATCATGATATCCGTTATATAATCAGTTCTATCATAATCAGTTCATATATCAGTTAGTAAGATATAAGTTAATATCCGTTTATATTATATATCAGCCTCCATATCCGTTATTAATATATCAGGATATATCAGTGATATC
>JADBJO010030360.1:0-17984 GCA_016801955.1 Conus betulinus | reverse complement strand
ATCCTACATCACTGAAGAGATCCAGTCTCTGAAGCAGATCAGTCGTCCATCACTGAAGCAGACACAGTCATCCATCACTGAAGCAGATCGGCCATCTATCTATCGGAGAGTTCTGGAACATTCCCTCCTTCAGCTCAATGAGCAATCTGGTGAGGAAGTTCGTACATGTAAGATTGGTATTGAGCCAAACGATGGTACCAAAACTGCCATGTACACAAATACATAGTCAGACAATCAGGAGTGCAGGCAATTATTGGCCAGGTAAGCAATAATCTGTTACCAGAGCTCCCCACACTCTTGTTTACAGCGTTTTCCCATCTGGTGAAGAAAAAATGCTTTGTCTGGGACATAGCAGCAGCTATTCTGTCTGTCCAATCAAGTTGCCATCTTGTTTTTCTAGCCAAAGAGAGTTCAAAACAAGTCACCATCATGTTTTTTTTTCTGGCCAATTAAAGTCCTTCAGCCAAGCTATTTAACAGAATTAATCAAACTGTAATTCAATTGTTTGGTTTTCATCTCGATGTCCCAGCTGATGATGATTCTGTGAAGACGTCATTGTCTGATGATACGGCTTGTCATTTCAAGGAACTGTTGTTGTTGCACCCTGGCTAAACGACTCCAGGTATCATCTGAACAGCCGAATCACTTGAACACTATGGTACAAATGCATCAGCTGGGGATGAGGACATTACGTGTGTGACTGTTTTTGATTACCCCACCATGTGGGCAGCCACACTCCGACTTCAGGAGAATTTCACAGAACTGAAAAAGCCTGCTTAGCCATTCTTTTTTTTTTTTGTGTGTTGTTGCTTTAGCTGATTATGTGTGTGTATGTGTGTTCACATGAATTCCCTTGCTTAGCTGATTGTGTGTGTGTATGTGTGTTCACATGAATTCCCTTGCTTAGCTGATTGTGTGCGTGTATGTGTTCACATGAATTCCTTTGTACTTACTGTGTTCATTACCCGAGACAAATGCACAGTAAACTTGACAACACAGTGCAGTTGTGTAGTCTGTTGTATTCTACTGAGAAGGTCGTGTTGTAAACCGAATGATCCTGATCTGAGTTGAGTTTCAAGCTCTTGTTTCAGCCTGTCGATGTGAACGTGATGTCATGCATGACACACATCCATGCCAGCCTTTTCCTGCAGGTTTCCACCCTCAGTCTAACATTTTGAAACGCATCTGGCAATTTCATTGCTTGTATGAGGCTGAAAGGCATTGAAAGGGGGAGCCTTGGAAGAAGCCCTGCACAGAAATATTCTGAATATAGACTGACTGACTTCTGTACCACATAAGCATTCTGCATGTTATTTCTTATCCCCCACTCCCTCCACTCCCCCATAGAACCTACACTGAACTCAGTCAATGATCTCTCTGACTAAACAATTGCTCTCCTGGTTAACATCACAAATAACCTGTCTTCACTTTGAGTTATGTTATTACTTCACACACAGATTTTCAACAGCAGCAGTTCCACAGAATACTACTTTCAGAAATAACCAACATTTAGTTTTTCAATCATGTCATTATTTTACACATGCATTTTCGTAGCGACAGTACAGATGATTAATATTATCATGAATATCTCAAATAATTTTAAGTGAACTCCCTTTAGACAAACATCGAGCAGTTGTTCTACCGAACGTCCTATATTAGTTTTAACAAGCTTATCTTACAAATGTTCTACTAGGAACTATCATAAATGTCCCAAATTCACTGTTCATAGTGATCTTACTGTGGCAACATTTTCCTGTTTATCTGACTGCTAATCATCATGACAAGGATGACCAAACTCAGGGAAACACTTCTTTTTCATCTCACTGTTAATGTCTTCTCTGAATATTGTCTGAATTTCTGCCTGTTAGAACACGATGTTAGCTCACTTGAAAATACTAAATCTTCCAGTTAAGATGTGAGTATGAGTTCATGCTAGACACATGCAGTTTGAAGGGGGACAGCTGCAGGACAGATCATGCATGTCATGTGACAGAGCAACCCCAACAAAAACCATGCACCAGACAAAAAATACAGTTAGCATCCAGCTAACAGTGCAAGGTCACACCATCCTACATGAATCAAGTGAGAGGGGAAAAAAAAAACAACAACACACACTGGAAAAGAAACTGGAAAAAAAAAACTGACTTCTACTACAAGTAAACACACGCTATCTCCTTCAAATTACTCTAATGCCGAATGAAGTGAAATAAGGCAAATGAAATGAAATTAATGTAGTGAAAAACAGTGAAACAAACCAAGGTAAATAAGATAAATGACATGAAGCAAATGATAAAGGAAATATAATTAGATGTGCGTGCGCACACACACACACACACACACACACACACACACACAGAGACACACACACACACACACACACACACACACACACACACACACACACACACACACATATGAATGTTATGACATACAGTGAAGTAAAATAAGAACACATACACAACAAAAAATGAAATGAAATGTGAAATACAGTAAAGAGAAATGAGATCAAACAAACAAACAAAAACAGAATGCTGTGAAATACACAGAAATAAAAAATATGACACTTGAAAATAAAAACAAAATATTGTAAAAATACAAGTCACAATAAGGCACACAAAATGTTGTGGATTATGGTGAAGACGCACGAAATGCTGTGGAACACAGTGAAACAAAGTGAAAGGTTGCTAAATACAGTAAAGTAAGAAGGATTCCATAACGTTCTAAATTTTCATTGTGTTTGACCTGTCCACTGATGCATCGTTTCTCAATAAACATGGCAACACTGATCCCTTATCACTTATTGATTCTTCTTGTTCTATCAAGGTGCATAATTACACTTGCAATAAGATGCAAACAGCGCTCTGACTGTGACACAGGCAATTACCATTTCGGCAACTATGCAAATTTACATGGCTTTTGTATGTATACTACAGAGGTATCTGATAAGATCGTCCGCAATGGTTTAACCTAAAACTTGCCAAACTGTTATGTTATTTTACTGCCTCACACAGCAGCAGAGGATTACTTGAGTAAAAAAAAAAAAAAAGGTAAAGAAAACTCACCAAAACACTTGAAATTCGCTTGCTCAAAGTAGCACATGATACAAGAGGAAACCAGCATCAAAATGCTCTCCTTGTACTTATAATTCATCCAAAGAATAACCCGTTATGCACTAGATTTGAACCTAGATTGCATAGAAGGCTGGTCAGGAGCAGGAGACCGTGTTCATTTATACGCACCCGACATCTCTGGTTAGCCACTAGGCAGAGAGAGTTCAACGAAATGAAACGCTATATAGTAGTCATGTAGTACATTAAATGACGTGAAATACTGTATAACACGGTGACTTCAAAATGTCATTTAAATAAACTGAAATGTAGTGAAATAAAGTGAAGCAAACAAATAGTACATACGCTGAAATTTTATGAAATGCTGTGAAAGTAATATAAAAGCAGTGATACTTATTAGTCAAAATAATGGTTTAAAAAAATTGAAACAGAATGATAATGAAATGAAGTAAAAAAAAAAAAAAAAAAAAAAAAAAAAAAAAAAATGAAGTGAAATCAGATGCATCAAAAACACACAACATACAGTCAAATACAATGGAGTAAAATGAAACACATGAATGAAATACGGTGAAAACAATGCAGTAAATTGAAACACATGAAATGAAAAATAGGGAAATATGGTGAAGTAAAATAAGGATATAAAATGAAATCAAATATTATGAAATACAGTGAAGTTAAGCAATCTGAAATAAAATTAAATACAAAGAAATACAGCGAAATAAAATAAGACACAAAAGGAAATAAAAATGCAGTGAAAACACAGCTGGACTGATGATCAAAATACCACAAAAAGAAAAAAAATGAAATGACATGAAATACACTGAAATACGATGAAGCACAAAATGAAATGAAATAATGTGAAATAGGTTGAGGTAAAAAGTTAGGCACAAATTAATATGAAATATTGTGAAACACAATAAAGTCATGATGTAAATGATATACACGAAATGATATAAACATTGTTAAAAAAACTGTGAAAGTAAACCAGGATATTCAAAAGTGTATGTAGGTTATTGTCAGTGAGGTAGAAAAAGACACAGACTGAAACAAAATCAAACACACAGAAGATTAAAAAAAACTCAAAAAAAAAAAAAGGGAAAGAGAGAGAGAAAGAAAAAAACCAGCATGCATGAAACACCCACAAACAACCGCAACCTGTTAGCAAAACAGCTGTAAAAATCTGGACAGGCACCACACACCACAGATTCAAATTAAACACAATACTATAACATGCAGACAACCCTGTTAGAGAAAAAAAAAAAAAACACAGTCAGCATGCAATCGCACAAAAGAAGGTGCAAATAAGCACTCAGAACCACAAAGAGGAGAAGAACACAACAGACAAAACTCAAACTTCATGTCCTGTTAGCAGCCAACAAAAGGACTAGGTTAGACTCCAGGATCCCAAACCAGAAGACGACAACAACAACAAAAAAAAAGTGGAAAACCCAAAGGGAACACAAACAGGCAAGTGGAGCCATGGCCGCGAGTTTACCGCAGACACACTGTTCACCTCCCACACGTCCGGAGACCGCGACCTCCCAGCCTCCTTCTGATCAACACACAGCAGCTAGTCATTACCAGGGGGCTATACACAGGCTGCTGAATCACAACACAGTCACTGCAGAATGTGTAGTGGACATGTCAACTTTACCCGACAGCGAAGCAGATAAAGTGGATGTATCAATATGATGACACACACATGGAAGACGTGCTGAGATGAACACACATGGAAGACGCACTGAGATGAACACACACGGAAGACGCACTGAGATGAACACACATGGAAGACGCGCTGATCATGTCAACATTACCAACCAGTATGCAAGATAAACTGATATGTCTACCTTATCAATTTACATAGAAGATGTTCTGGGCATGTCAACGTTATCGACAAACATGGAAGACACTGTTCTGGATATGTCAACGGTATTGGCAAGTATGCGAGATAAACTGACATGTCTTCCTATCAAGTAACATGGAAGATGTTCGGGGCATGTCAACGTTACCAACAAGTATGCAAGACTGAAGATGTACTGGACACGTCAATATTATCCACAAACAAGGAAGATGTTCTGAACATGTCGACATCATCAAAAAACACAGAAGATGTACTAGATTATCAACAAACAATGAAGATGTGCTGGACACGTCAACATCGTCAACAAAGATCAAAGATGCAGTGGATGGATCAGCATTATGAACAAGCAAGAAACTAATTAAACATGCTGAACTCAATCACATCAACTCCATTTGTCAATGCCCCACACTTGAGGCATCTAAGACATCAATCACTGCAAGTGTTCTGTTCAGGTTGGATTATAACACTTCACTTCTTGCCAGCTGTCCATAGAAACTTTAAAGACCCTCCTCAGCACATTTGCAATTCTGCTGCCAAACTAATTTTTTCAAGCAAACAAGTCACAGCACTGCATACCTCTCTGCAAAGAGCCCCTCTGGCTCTCAGTTAATGGAAGAATAAGTTACAAGAACCTCCGTACTAGCTTCAAAGTCACTGCTGTAACTGCACCCCCAAAGCTTTCTGAATTTAAAAAAAAGTTATGGTCCATCGAGGTCTCTCAATTCCTCTGCTGATGACAGGATCTTCCGCACACCAAAGTTCAACAGGGAAAGCCACAGGGGAAGAACTGTCTATTTCAGCTGCACGAAGCTGGAACTCTGGTACTGCCCATCTTCATCCACCACAGACTAGTCGCCCTCTTCCTTCAGAACTTGTGTGAAAACATTTGTTTTCAAGCAGTCTTTTCCTGAACCTGTCCCTGTGTTTCAGTGTGTGTTTCAGGGTTTGTGTGTGTGTGTGTGTGTGTGTGTGTGTGTGTGTGTGTGTGTGTGTCTGTATGTACGTGCACATGCATGTGAGTTAATTTGCGTATGTGCATGCATGGAAGGTGTGCTGGATGCCTAAACACTGTCAAAATGTGGAATGAGCGCCTGATGCGTCGACATATGTGGAATCTGTGCTGGATGAGTCAACATTGTCAACAAACGTGGAATCTGTGCTGGATGTGTCAACACTGTCAAAAAAATGTGGAATCTGTGCTGGATTTGTCAACAAAAGTGGAATCTGTGCTGGAGGTGTCAACACTGTCAACAAATGTGGAATCTGTATTGGAGGTGTCAACAAATATGGAATCTGTGCCGGATGTGTCAACATTGTAAACAAATGCGGATTCTGTGCTGGAGGTTTCAACAAATGTGGAATCTGTGCTAGATGTACTAACATTGTCAACAAATGTGGAATCTGTGCTGGATGTACCAACATTATCAACAAATGTGGAATCTATGCTGGAGGTGTCAACATTGTCAACAAATGTGGAATCTGTGCTGGAGGGGTCAACAAATGTGGAATCTGTGCTGGATGTACCAACATTGTCAACAAATGTGGAATCTGTGCTGGATGTACCAACATTGTCAACAAATGTGGAATCTGTGCTGGATGTACTAACATTGTCAACAAATGTGGAATCTGTGCTGGATATACCAACATTGTCAACAAATGTGGAATCTATGCTGGAGGTGTCAACATTGTCAACAAATGTGGAATCTGTGCTGGAGGGGTCAACAAATGTGGAATCTGTGCTGGATGTACCAACATTGTCAACAAATGTGGAATCTGTGCTGGATGTACCAACATTGTTAACAAATGTGGAATCTATGCTGGATGTACCAACATTGTCAACAAATGTGGAATCTGTGCTGGAGGTGTCAAGAAATGTGGAATCTGTGCTGGACATGTCAACATTGTCAACAAATGTGGAATCTGTGCTGGACATACCAATACTGTCAACAAATGTGGAATCTTTGCTGGATGTGTCAACATATGTGAAATCTGTGTTGGAGGGTTCAGTAAACGTGGAATCTGTGCTGAAAAATTGTCAACAAATGTGGAATCTGTGCTGGAGGTGTCAACATTGTCAACAAATGTGGAATCTGTGCTGGATGTCTCAACAAATGTGGAATCTGTGCTGGATGTACCAACATGGTCAACAAATATGGAATCTGTGCTAGGGGTGTCAACATTGTCAACAAATGTTAAATCTGTACTGGATTTGTCAACAAAAGTGGAATCTGTGCTGGAGGCGTCAACAAATGTGGAATCTGTGCTGGAGGTGTCAACAAATGTGGAATCTGTGCTGGAGGTGTCAACATTGTCAACAAATGTGGAATCTGTGCTGGAGGGGTCAACATATGTGGAATCTGTGTTGGAGGGATCAACATATGTGGAATCTGTGCTGGAGGGATCAACATATGTGGAATCTGTGCTGGAGGGGTCAACAAATCTGGAATCTGTGCTGGAGGGGTCAACAATCTGGAATCTGTGATGGAGGTATCAACATTGTCAACAAATGTGGAATCTGTGCTGGAGGTGTCAACACTGTCAACAAATGTGGAATCTATGCTGGAGGTGTCAACACTGTCAACAAAAGTGGAATCTGTGCTGGAGGCGTCAAAAATGTGGAATCTGTGCTGGAGGTGTCAACAAATGTGGAATCTGTGCTGGAGGGGTCAACATTGTCAACATATGTGGAATCTGTTGGAGGGGTCAACATATGTGGAATCTGTGCTGGAGGGGTCAACATATGTGGAATCTGTGCTGGAGGGGTCAACATATGTGGAAATCTGTGCTGGAGGGGTCAACATATGTGGAATCTGTGCTGGAGGGGTCAACAAATGTGGAATCTGTGCTGGAGGGGTCAACATATGTGGAATCTGTGCTGGAGGGGTCAACAAATGTGGAATCTGTGCTGGAGGTATCAACATTGTCAACAAATGTGGAATCTGTGCTGGAGTTATCAACATTGTCAACAAATGTGGAATCTGTGCTGGAGGTGTCAACACTGTCAACAAATGTGAAATCTGTGCTGGAGGCGTCAACAAGGTGATGCATGCATGCTGCACATGTACAGCATGAATGATGAATCGGAGATGTGAGGCTGTGGATGAAACCAGCGGCGTCCTAAATATCACAATGGATGCAGAGGACAGGACAGCAGCTAGGCCTGAGGAAAGAGGGCAAGGGGAGGGCGGAGAGGAGCGTTCGGTGTGTTTGGGGGTTGGGTGGGTCTGGGGGAGACAGTGTGTATATGAAAACCTGAGGTATGCAGCAGACACTACCTTACATCTGTTCACCTCTCTCTCTCTCTCTCACATGCACACACACACACACACACATGCACACGCGCGCACACACACACACACACACACACACACACACACACACACACACACACACACACACACACACACATGCACACTGAAGTACTCAAATATAAACAGGCGCAATATGAGCACATGCATAGAGAGAGCAACAGTAAAGACAGGTATGTAAAAATAAAGCTCACACACAAGTGTAGATGGATGCATCCACATGTAACAAAAAAAGAGACGAATGCTCTAACACCAAACAAACACGAAGCTGGATGAATAAGAGGCAAAAATACTGACATACGCACTGACACAGAGCAAAAACGAGCACAGATGCATCGATACACAACTAAAATGAACACAAATGCACGGACACAAATAAGAAAACTCACACACAGATACAGTGACACACACAAAAACAGAAAAAAAACAAAACAAAACTGATGCACCAACACACAACCGACATATGGACACAGAGACACACTAATCCAAGACAGGCACCTGTCCCCTCCTCCCTGCCCTTCATCTGCTGTGCGCAGGGAAACAGTCCCGACCTGCGCTGGAAGCACTACTTACATCAGGGGAGTTCATTGGGGAGCCTGCCTTGCCTCCTCTCTGGGAGGACGCCTGGTGCCGGTCCTGGGGCTGAAAAACAAAATGAAACACATCGATTCATCCCCCTGAAACTGGTCCGGAAAATGTGCACTGTGTTCTTTCGTTTAGTGTTGACCGTTATTTTGATATTCCTCGCTCTGTTTTTGGTAGAGGGGGGGTCACAAAAATTGGAATCTTTGTTTTCCCCGGTTTTCCTTTGAATTTTTCTTTCCTTCTGCGTACTCAGGCAGATACTCCTGCGGACACTGCCTGTATAGACAGGCAGTGGAGTTTTGTGTGTATGACCGTTTTTTTATCCCACCATTAAGGCAGCCATCTATCTTAGGAGAAGGTGCACGCTATGTGTAATGTGTCATCCATACCAACGGCCAAACTGGCCTTGTCTTCCGAAAGTTGGTGATGGGATTTTATGTGTGTGCAAGATGTTGTGCATGCATTCACACACAGAACCTCGGTTTATAGTCTCATTCAAAGGACTGTATGGAGAATGGAGTCCGAACCAATGATAACTCCGAGGAAAAAAATTCCCTGTACTGAAATTTGAACCCGCAACCCCGGCTATTCTGGCCCCCCTCTTTTGAATGAAGGGAGTGGAGCCTATGGAGTAAACATGCTGTGTTTGGTTTGAGTGCATGGCAATGCGGTGTGTGATAACACACATCAATTCATCCACCTGTGAATCACATTAACGCTCGAACGAAAAGCAGATCAACAGCTTCTTCTCAAACCAAATGACCACTTCAACAATCGATTGAAGAACCCATTCCGTTAAAGTTACTGCTTGACAAGTCAATACAGAGTCACGCACGTGTATGACAGATCAATATCACTGAGTCGGTACTGGGGACACTTTTACAAGCACACGTGGTCAGACAGCATGTGCTGGGACTTCCCATGACGAGACCAAGTACAGATCTGACTTCCGGAACTGCAGAAACAGGCAGACACCCCCTGACCAATTACAGTCGTGTCGGCATGAACTGTGCACAAGGATCGAGGAAGAGACCAGAGGGGCACCTTGCTTCAGCCACGCGGGGTCCAGCCGAGCAGGACGGGTGGAACAAACCCTGAGGACACAGGAAGAGGATGTCCCCGTTGGCAGAGGACAGGCTCCAGATACCCCTCAATGCCACTGAAGGGAATGACGGTGAGGCCACTGAGGGGAATTAGATCTTTGTGCGCACAAAGAGGGAATGACGGTGAGGCCACTGAGGGGAATTAAATCTTTGTGCGCACAAAGTGGGAATGACGGTGAGGCCACTGAGGGGAATGAGGTGCGCACAAAGAGGGAATGATGGGGAATTAGATCTTTGTGCGCACAAAGAGGGAATGACGGTGAGGCCACTGATGGGGAATTAGATCTTTGTGCGCACAAAGAGGGAATGACGGTGAGGCCACTGAGGGGAATGAGATCTTTGTGCGCACAAAGAGGGAATGACAGTGCGGCCACTGAGGGGAATGAGATCTTTGTGCGCACAAAGAGGGAATGACAGTGCGGCCACTGAGGGGAATGAGATCTTTGTGCGCACAAAGAGGGAATGACAGTGCGGCCACTGAGGGGAATGAGATCTTTGTGCGCACAAAGAGGGAATGACGGTGCGGCCACTGAGCGGAATGAGATCTTTGTGCGCACAAAGAGGGAATGACGGTGCGGCCACTGAGGGGAATGAGATCTTTGTGCGCACAAAGAGGGAATGACGGTGCGGCCACTGAGGGGAATGAGATCTTTGTGCGCACAAAGAGGGAATGACGGTGCGGCCACTGAGGGGAGGAGAGATCTTTGTGCGCACAAAGAGGGAATGACGGCGAGGCCACTGAGCGGAATGAGATCTTTGTGCGCACAAAGAGGGAATGACGGTGCGGCCACTGAGCGGAATGAGATCTTTGTGCCACAAAGAGGGAATGACGGGCGGCCACTGAGGGGAATTAGATCTTTGTGTGCACAAAGAGGGAATGACGGTGAGGCCACTGAGGGGATTAGATCTTTGTGCGCACAAAGTGGGAATGACAGTGAGGCCAGAGAGGGGAATTAATCTTTGTGCGCACAAAGAGGGAATGACAGTGAGGCCACTGAGGGGAATTAGATCTTTTTGTGCACGAAGCCTGAAGGGAATGACGGTGAGGCCACTGGAGGGGAATTAGATCTTTGTGCACACAAAGCCTGAAGGGAATCATGGTGAGGCCACTGATGGGAATTAGATCTTTGTGCGCACAAAGAGGGAATGACGGTGAGGCCACTGAGGGGAATTAGATCTTTGTGCGCACAAAGCCTGAAGGGAATGATGGTGAGGCCACTGAGGGGAATTAGATCTTTGTGCGCACAAAGCCTGAAGGGAATGATCGTGAGGTCACTGGAGGGGAATTAGATCTTTGTGCGCACAAAGCCTGAAGGGAAGAGGGTGTGGCCATTGAGGGGAATTAGATCTTTGTTCACACAAAGCTTGAAGGGAATGATGGTGAGACCAATGAGGGGAAATTGATCTTTGCGCTCCTCAGGCATAGCCAATCATGGTCTGAATACTGCGTCAGGATGCAGACCATGACTGATTCAGGGGCTGAACCAAACAGACAACGTTTTCCACTCTGGTGTTCAGTAAGATGAACCAGGTTAATATTGGTTTGATACAGCATGCTCAGACGAGTGACCTCTTAAGAAGGTACCATGTCTTACTTTTCTAGTTTTTATATAGTTTATGATAAAACCTAAGGAGGTGAGAGAGTCTGTTCCAGAACAGTAAAGTCTCTGGGAAAATTAGAAAAATTGATGAAGCTCCGCAAAAAAAAAAAAATGTAGACAAACGAATCACAAGACAACACACGATGTGTTTTGACCTCCTAGGTCTCCTTCAGGCAAGATACACTTTCTTCTTCCAATTCGGCGCGAGATAGGCGTCGGATTCAACACCTATCTTGCGCCGAATTGGATTAAGATAAGTGATTGTTCTTTCATTTTCGTTATCCTGAGTGTTGTGTATCTGGCCTGAAGAAGACCTAAGAGGTCGAAATGTGTCATGCTTTGTCTTGTGATTTGCTCGTCTACTTTTTTTTTTTTTTTTTTTTTTTTTGTGGAGCTCTATCTATAATTGTTCAAATTTGTTCAGATTTCCACCTAAAGTCACCTCCCTTTGCAACCAGACGCCTGGACAGAGCTGGACAATGCACGTTTGTCTGAAGCAGACCGTAGAGAGAGCTGGACATCATGGATGAAATCCTCTGTCTCATCTACCCATAGAGTCCAGGATTCACGTGAATACCCGTATGCCCCGAGCAGACCGAAAGGGGGAGCTTTCCCTTTGATACATGATGCTTCATCTCAATGTGCTCTTCCTCTCCATGATCAAAAATTCCTTGAGTAATGACCTTTCCATATTGTGCTTTATTTCACCATTTTCATGATAGCACCTACAACATTGACAATCTTGTTAGTTAACTGAACCCTTTACTTTGTAACTGGTAAAATTCCTGGAGATCACCTGTGCTGTGGAATCTGGGACCTGTCTTTTTCTCTCTCATTTTTTTTTTTTTAAAAAGATCGTAGTTACTCAGATACACAACACAGCACAGTTTGTTTCATGATTTTGTATCTGTCTTTTCTGTAAAATGTTTTGGAGAAATATAGTTACTCAAGATACATTATAGAGCACTGTTTGCTTGTGATTAACTTACTGAACAGATTTTTTTTGCATATTTTGTTTTGAGCAGATGTGTAGCCTGTGGTAGCCTTTTCAATTTCCCTTCAAATTGGAAACATGCAACACACAGCACTCCCTATTCATTGTTTGCTTATTTGTGATGATGTAGGCTATTTTTGTAATCAGTAAAAAAAAATGAATTTTAAAAAAAAAAATAAATAATAAAAAAAAACGGATTTCACTCTGAAAGAACAAGATGCCTGCTTCAAGCTTCTGCACCTGACTGGTCAGCAAAAGAAGCCTACGTCAAATTTCTTTTCCACATGGCGGCCTTGAAGTCATCACAGCTCGTTTTGAATGTTCAGCCTCACAAGACCGGATAAATAAATTTCAACCATTTAAATCAACTGTCCAGAAGTAAACACTGTTTATCTGAGTGTTACATTCCCAACAGCTTCAAACTCCAGGCCATGATCCACAAAAACCAAACTGGCCTGTTTCACGTTTTTACCTCATGCTGGAATATCATGTACAGTTTAATCATGTTGAAATACAATGAACTGAAACCAAAGAAAACGGAAGTACTCACCCGCTTAAATTTTCTGCCCTGTTTTTTCATAATCAGTTCATCCACCATACTTTGAAGGCACATACTCATCAACATAGCCTGCAACAAACATGCATATAGTAACCAGTATACTCCATATACTCATTAAAATAGCCTGCAAGAAACATGTGCACACAGTTACCAGTATACTACAATTACTAAATGAATAAGCAACTGACAATACACTGCTCCTGTTTTGCCATGACATACATAACAGCTACTACAGTTTAATCTCCACTGACAACTCCAGAGTACAATGGCTCTCCTCTGACCATGAAAATGGAAGGACAATGGACTTGTGCCACATATACTAATTTCAGTGATAGATAAGTAGGCACTCAAGGTATATACCAGCGCGTTGGGCTAATGCGTAGGTCAGACATCCGCTGAGTCGTAGCCACGAGACCTTCTTCTTCAATTGTCTCATCTTTGTTGTTAATTCATTTATCCATCAGCTTCAAATCATGCGTAGTGTGGTCTCATAATTTAGCGGATGTGGTGTAGCGTATATGGACTAGTCTGCACAGTGATGCCTCCTTGATGAAACTGAAACTGAAACATTGACATGTACATCCACTGGATATTTTATTACCAGAGCAACAACGCTTTCACACAAAATTGATAGAAATCTGTATCTACTGAGCTAAAAAACAGAAAGCACACTCTCTGATATTGATAGGAATCAAAGAAGGGAGAGAATCTATCACAGGGGATGTGGCTGTCATTACTTGAAAGAGAGAAAACTGGCTGGTGAAAAAAAAACAAAACAAAACAAAACAAAAGACATTATCCTGTCATATGAAGTGACTTTGAATGCATAAGCTAATCAAAAGGAAATAATCATTTTCCTTTCATCAGCCAAACAAAAAGACTTCATCCCAACTGAAATGTAAAGGTTGCATGAGATTTTATGAACCAAGCTGGCCAAAAGAAGTTTGGTCAGATGAAAAAAAAAAAAAGCCACGTTTCTTGAAGAATGAATGACGTGTGCACATGATTTCAGCTTCACAGAATGTAAGGCTGAAGTCAAACAGCAAAAATGAATACAGCAATCAATCAATAAACAAACATATTTTTCAAATTTTAAAAAGAATAAAGTCAAACATACTATGTTACTGACAAATGAATTTCATCAACAATGACGTTGTCATAAAAACAGACCCTGCAACTTTACCACTAGCACTGTCAGCAATATTTTCATTTTTAATAAATACACAATAATTCAAAACACAGTCAGCTAAGTTAAACAAATTCATCATCTAAACCAGATTTTCAAAGTTCACTTGCCTTCTCATCTTCACTTGTGACGGCATTCAATACAAACAAAATAGTCTGACTCTGTGAACTGCATCACATCCAAACCTCTGACTAGGCCTGACAAAGTCTGTGAACTGATCTAAATCTGCAGACCTTTCTGACTTCATGCAAAACTGTGAATCAAGTGATCACGGTCTACCGCCCAAAATAACTGCAGACTGTTTCGCGAATTTCAGAAAACGAGAGACAAAGTGTAATCACACAAGATAAGACCAGAGACAAAGTGTAATCACGCAGATAAGACAGAGACAAAGTGTAATCACGCAAGATAAGACTAGAGACAAAAAAGTAATCACGCAAGATAAGACCAGAGACAAAGTGTAATCATTTGAGATAAGACCAGAGCAAAAGTGTAATCACGTGGGATAAGACCAGAGACAAAGTGTAATAACATGAGATAAGACCAGAGAGACAATGTAATCACGTGAGATAAGACCAGAGACAATGTGTAATCACGCGAGATAAGACCAGAGACAAAGTGTAATCATGCAAGATAAGACCAGAGACATCGTGTGTAATCACGTGTGATAATCACACAAGATAAGACCAGAGAAGACAAAGTGTAAACAGTAATCACATGAGATAAGACCAGAGACACAAATCAGTAATCACACATGAGATAAGACCAGAGACAAAGTGTAATCACGTGAGATAAGACCAGCGACAAACAGTAATCACATGAGATAAGACCAGAGACAAAGTGTATCATGTGAGATAAGACCAGCGACAAACAGTAATCACATGAGATAAGACCAGAGACAAAGTGTAATCAAGTGAGATGAGACCAGCGACAAACAGTAATCACATGAGATAAGACCAGAGACAAAGTGTGAGACCAGAGACAAAGTGTGAGATGAGACCAGAGACAAAGTGTAATCGCGCCAGATAAGACCAGAGACAAAGTTTAATCGCGCCAGATAAGACCAGAGACAAAGTGTATAACGTGCCAGATAAGACCAGAGACAAAGTGTCATCGAGCCAGAGAAAGACCAGAGACAAAGCCTAATCGCGCCAGATAAGACCAGAGACAAAGTGTAATCACGTCAGACCTGACCACAGATGAAAACAGATCCAGCGCAGACCAGAAACAAAACCTAGTCACTGAGATGGACAGAGAGGTACTCAAAGGACAATTCCAAACGATGACGACCCAGCGTCTCTTTGGACATGAGGTACTCCTGGACAATTCCAACTGGACGAGACACAACAAGGGTACTGCACACAACAAGGTACTCCTCCTTCAACACACACACACCTGTGGGTACTGCACACAACAAGGTACTCCCCCCCCTCAACACACACACCTGTGGGTACTGCCACACAACAAGGCACTCCTCCTTCAACACACACACACACCTGTGGGTACTGCACACAACAAGGTACTCCTCCTTCAACACACACACACCTGTGGGTACTGCACACACAACACAGGTACTCCTCCTTCAACACACACACACACCTGTGGGTACTTCACACAACAAGGCACTCCCCCCTCAACATACACCTCTGGGTACTGCACACAACAATGCACTCCCCTCCTCAACACACACACCTCTGGGTACTGCACACAGCAAGGCACTGCCCCCTCAACACACACACCTGTGGGTATTGCACACAAAGGCACTCCCCCCTCACCATACACACCTGTAGGTACTGCGTACAACAAAGCACTCCCCCCCTCAACACACACACACACCTGTGGGTACTGCACACAACAAGACACTCCCCCCTCATCACACACACACCTGTGGGTACTGCACACAAGGCACTTCCCCCTCAACACACACACACTGTGGGTACTGCACACAACAAGGCACTCCCCCTCAACACACACACACACACCTGTGGGTACTGCACACAACAAGGCACTTCCCCTCAACACACACACACCTGTGGCTACTGCACACAACGAAGGCACTCCCCCCTCAACACACACACACCTGTGGGTACTGCACACAACAAGGCACTCCCCCCTCCTCAACCTGTGGGTACAAATACAACAAGGGGCCTGCCCCCACACAATAACAAGATCTACACATGAAAAACCATTTTCAGACACAGACAGTCTCGTCAGGGTTTTGAGCATCCGCTGAGTCTCTCCGAACCAGTATGTCACATCTAATGATCCGGGAAAGTCAACCGTCTTTGGGACCCAGTTGTCCCCCATGGGATTTTGAGGTGCTGGCCAACTCTTTCCCAGTGCTGGGCATGCCATGGACTCAGATCAGAAGACTGGAGCTCCGCAGTCAAGTTTCCTCTCATTTCAGACTGCTTTTTTTACCCCTATTAAATTCCTATCAAATCCTACATGGGTGTGTGTGCATGGAGCGCACGGAGTACACAATGTTGACAAACAAGACAATGGCACTACTGAAACACATTTCGCATTTATAAACCATGCCTTCATCTGTTCATGATCCCACACCTGAAACCTTACCTACAGGTACTGTCTGTAGCTTCTGTCATCACATCTCACCTACAGGTACTGTCACTTCTGTCATGACACCTTACCTACAGGTACTGTCTGTAGCTTCTGTCATGACACCTTACCTACAGGTACTGTCTGTAGCTTCTGTCATCACATCTCACCTACAGGTACTGTCACTTCTGTCATGAAATCTTACCTACAGGTACTGTCTGTAGCTTCTGTCATGACACCTTACCTACAGGTACTGTCTGTAGCTTGTCATGAAATCTTACCTACAGGTACTGTCTGTAGCTTGTCATGACACCTTACCTACAGGTACTGTCTGTAGCTTCTGTCATCACACCTTACCTACAGGTACTGTCTGTAGCTTGTCATGACACCTTACCTACAGGTACTGTCTGTAGCTTGTCATGACACCTCACCTACAGTTACTGTCTGTAGCTTGTCATGACACCTTACCTACAGTTACTGTCTGTAGCTTGTCATGACACCTTACCTACAGTTACTGTCTGTAGCTTCTGTCATGACACCTTACCTACAGGTACTGTCTGTAGCTTCTGTCACGACACCTTACCTACAGGTACTGTCTGTAGCTTCTGTAATTACACCTTACCTACAGGTACTGTCTGTAGCTGCTGTCATGACACCTTACCTACAGCTACTGTCTGTAGCTTCTGTCATGTCACCTTACCTACAGGTACTGTCTGTAGCTTGTCATGACACCTTACCTACAGGTACTGCCTGTCACTTCTGTCTGTCATGATGACCAGGATGGAAGGCTTACCAGAGTGGTGATTCTCCAACACCTCATGCGTGTGATCTTGAAGGTTCCCTCCTGGACCTGGTCCTGCTGGGAAAACAAAGCCCCAACCTGATTTGATTTTTCCCATCTCTTCTCCTTCCTCAGTTCTCCTGAGAGAGGAGAGAGAGACAGAGAGACAGAGACAGAGAGGACAGAGAGAGAGAGAGAGAGAGAGTCGAGGTATCAGCCTACCAAGTTGACTTACCGACTGGCCAAATCCCTCAAAGGGCAGTCTTTTTTTTTCTCAACTCCATCATTGCCGAGGCTATGTGCATACTGCACGCTGAGGAATATTGACTGGCTTTTTGCTTAGTTCTCTGATCATGACAACTCAGTAATTATTTAGAAT
>JADBJO010030359.1:0-17984 GCA_016801955.1 Conus betulinus | reverse complement strand
TCCTCTTCTCTCTCTCCTCTATTCTCTCTCAAACACACACACACACACACCCCTCACTCACTCTCTCTCCATTCTTCTGCTCTCTCTCTCTCTCTCTTCTCTATACCCCACTCTCTCCTCTCGCTCTCCCTCTCCGACCTCCGCTCTCTCTCTTCTCTTCTTCTCTCTCTCCCTCTCCAGTGCAATGAGAAGCCGATAGAATACGACTCACTTCAATGCATGAAGGTTGTACAGTTTGCTCGGTTACAATGCCATGGCGTTACATGCCTAACGAATACGGAATTGCTAGAGACAAAAAAAAAAAAAATGTGAGTGTAATGTGTGTGTCTGTGTGTGACCCCCAGTGAGAGAGAGAGAGAGAGAGACAGAGAGAGAGAAGGACGAGGAGAGAGGGAGTTGCCCCCACACGAGAGAAGAGAGAGAGATTTTCAGCCTTCCAACCCCACTGTACAAAAAAAAAAAAAATCAACAGTAAATAAGTAGATCAGGATGTGGAGACGGCGAGGATATATTTTTGTGTGTGTCCTGATTCTGTGTAGCGTATGCGTTGCTGGAGAAACAGCTTGCCGATATAAAAAAAACAAGGAATGAGCAAGGTTCTGCATTCACCTCTCCTGTTCTTCACTATCCTCTTTTTAACGGCTTTTTCGACAACACTTTTATGATTTTTCTCCTCCATCCAAGAAAAAAAAAAAGCGCGGAAAATGAGGGGGAGAGAAGCGGATTCCATCCCTGCTTTCTTTCCCCTTTTCTTTAACTTTTAGCCTCCCTGATATTGATGAAGTGTTGTTGTAGCTATTTCTGCCGCTTTTCTCCTCTTCTTTCTTCCGTCTCTTCGTTTTCTGTTCTTTTTCTTTTTTCCTTAAAACGTTATTGCTGGTGTTTTACGTTTTTTATTCCGGTTATTTGTGTCATTCATTTGCGAAAGTTGTCCTGCTGGTTCGCTCTGTGTCATATCTGTCAGTTAGAATCCTGATTGAGGGACTGTTTTTGTTTTTCTTCAGTTTTCTTTTTTTATCTTCGTGTTGACTGTCGCTTGATTAAGCCCCATCGTCTTTGTGTTTGTTCATTTGTTTACTGGTTCTTCGTTTGTTCATTTTTCGTCAGTTCCTCCGTCATCGATTCACTCGTTCACGATGTATCTGCAACTTTTCGCTCATTTTGTTCTATCAGTGCTCGCGTACGAAATGCTTTTGGTACTGCAGACCCCAAAAACAGCATTGTTATGTTTTTATCTGTGACCTCTCCAAAAACAACCTGCCTTCCCATTCCATACCCCACTACCCACCCACCATCCATCCATCCAGTTCAGTTATCCACCCGGATTACCCATCCATCCATCCAGTTCAGTCATCCACCCGGATTAGGCATCCATCCAGTCCATCCATCCATCCGTCCAGTTCAGTATCACACCGGATTATCCATCCACCAGTATTCCATCCAGTTCAGTTATCCGAGGTTATCCATGACCAGCGTTCATTATCCACCCGGAGTATCCATCCACGGTGTACGTTCATCGAGGGCACCTGCTAATATGTACATCCATGCACCTGCTATATCCATGGAGACAACCCACAATTTTTGTTAAGTTGTGTTATAATTATAGCTGCAAAACATGTGCGCTGGGGATTTAGTCGGTGTGGTGCAGCGTTCATGGACTAGCATCATCGTTGGTTTGTTCTCGTCTTTTACTGGTTGTAGTCTCAGACTGGGCAGAAGTGATGGAGTCTTAACAAACGAGTTGTTCAGCGACACGCCCTCCTTATTAGCAAGGCAAGGGCACGTCTGATTTGCCTCCCCGTGAAAACCCCTCTCCTTTTCACCGTGACAAAGGAAATACTTCGTTCCGTGCTCCAGTAAGAGGATGTTGTTGCTGACATTTGATCACGTGACACATTTGCTGCTCATGATGTCCTGCCGTGTGATTTATTTCAGCGATGTGCTTTTGGGGGGCGGGGATGGGAGGACACGGTGCTCAACATTCACCCCCCCCCCCCCCACATTCACACCCCCAGATGACAGAAGATAATAAATGTAGGGAAAGGTGTGTTTAGTGATTTACCCCCGTAGTTTCTTCCCGTCTGTTGTACTTTCTCCGGCACGGATGGATGCAGAGTATACAGCCTCCTTTTGCTCTCCTTTCCCTAACCAACTTTAAAGAAAAACTGCTTACCGCCGGAACGAAAGAGAGGACCAACCAGTAACAAAGCATGGCGCGTTTCGAGCTATCTAGGTCCTCTTTAGGCAAAGACAACGACACTGAAGACCACGAAAAAAAACGAAGAGAACGAACAACATCACTTGGAAACCAACTCTTGTTTTGTGTGTGCTTTGCTCCTTATACCCCCCCCCCTCCACACACACACACACACACACACACACACACAACACCAACACACACACACACACACACACCTCCACCATCAACACCACACTACCACCACCACCAACACCACCCGTCATTCTGGCATCAGCTGTGGCAATCTGTTTTCCAGACAACGGTTTCGTGGAGTACGACGAGTTCGCTGTGCTGATGCGAAGCGGTGGTCGGGCCCAGCGTGGCGGAGCAGGGTCTGGACGAGGAGAAGACAGGGAGCGCGAGAGCAGAGCGCCGGAGACCTTCAAGGCCTTCTTCGACGTGGACGGCAACGGCTTCATCGACGCCACGAGCTGCGATCATTATGTCCCGGATGCCACAGGAGCCCCCGGCGAGAAGGACATCGGACGAGCGTGACAATCGATGAGATGTTTGCCTGGCCGACCTCAACGGGGACGGGTTGATAGTTATTGAGGTAGAGCGGGGGTGTGTGGCGCTTTCTTTTTTTTTCTTTTCTTTTGGATGGGGGGGGGGGGGGGTGGGGGGGTTGGGAGTGGAGCTAGGGGGTGGTTGTTGGTGGTGGTTTGGCCTGTTTGGGTGACGTTGTTGATTGAGAAGGGTGAGGGATATGGGTGGGAGGGTGGTTTGCTGTGCGCGAACGCGCGCTCGGGTGTATTGTGTGTGTGTGTGTGTGTGTGTGTGTGTGTCGTGTGTGTGCGTGTGTGCGTGCGTGCGTGCAGTGCCGTGCGATTTTTTTTTTTTTTTAAATTTGTTTGTCGTTGTTGTTTTTTGGGGGGGGTGAAGGGGATGAGCAAGGTGTGGGGTAGGGAGATGGGATGTCTATAACTGGCAATCGATAGTGTTAGGATATACTCCTCACAAAAGGTTGCGAGCAATTACAATGGAAAAACTTCCGTAATTTCTTTTGATTGAAAAAACCCATGAACAACTGAGTGTTTTGCAAGTCATTCAACCTTTGTCTGTGTAAGGGAAAGAACGAACTCAAGGGCCCCACCAGTGACAGACCGGTGAGTTGGGTTAAAAGAAGTCACAGCGGTCATCCGAAAAAAAACACGTCAGCACAAAGAAAAAAACTAATTAATCAGCCAACAAACGTAGTTAGTAGTAAATTGGCTGCAGGAACGCGGCGGGTTATCAGGACCTTTGTCCAACTGTTGGATGCCGTGTATGGTCTCCTCAGCGCCCGCAAACCTGTGGGAGGGTTTGTCCTGCAGGTCGGATCACCGGCGTGAATTGGCCTAGGGTCGTTGGGTGTGTGACTGTGAGTTTTTGCGTTATGCAGAGCTGAGGGTGTGTGTTCTGTTTCTGTGTGTTGTGTGTTGTGTGTGTTGTGTTGTGTGGGGCCGGGGGGGGAGGGTGGGGGGGGGGGGGGGGGGGGAGACCACGGGGGGGGGGGGGGGGGCGGGGGAGGGGGGCGGGTCCCAGGGTCCCCCCTAAGCATTGAGCGCAGTTCTCAAGGGCAAGCAGTTGTGGTGTTTAGTAGGACCCCACCAATAAATTTGAACGGCTTGTCTAGCGCGTCCTTCGTATCTTGTGCCTAGTCCGTCAAAAGGGAGATCCAGGGATCGAGTCTGAAACAGAGAAGAGTCAGATGAACGGTTGATGGTCCAGATGGATCTCATGGGGCAGTGCTCTGTGAGTCGTGCGGGGACAGTCGTTCTACCAGGTGTTTTCCTTTTTTTATTAGCCTACAGTCAATGCTAGCACTCCGCAATGCGGTCGGTTAAGGCGAGAGGGTCAGCCGTTCCGCCGCCAGTGACAACGCGGTACCCTGTCGTTTCTCTGGCCCCCCCAATACATGCTCCAGAACTGGCCAGTCTGCGCGTCTTCAAGGCTTTGAAAGGAAGGGGGCAGGATGGAAAGATGTGGGTGGGGGTTTGTGGACTGTGTTGCCTCAAGGGCGATGGTAGGTTTTTAAATTCATGAGAGAGTGTGAGACGTGGGAGAGATGGGGAGGAGCTCGGCAGTGCAATGTTCCGCAGCATGAAGACAAGATGGCAACTGAGCTGCTGTTGGGGTTGTCGAGTCGGTGGTGCCGTCCTCTTTCGTGACACAATGCCCTCCAGGCGCGCTTGGCCCCCCAACGCCTTTGAGCTGGTCCTCTAAGGATGGGTTGTTTTGCGTGTTCACCACTTGTGTGAACCTGCGCCGTGTTTTAGGGGGAAGGACCCAGTGAAGATGGGAGGCCTCGGTATTAGTCAGCGATGGGGGCCCACAGTGCACTCCTTCCCACTTTCTGGGGCGAATAAAAAATAGCAACAAGTTGATATGGCCCCATCACTCTAGAATCCGATCACACGGCTTCAAACTGCCCACCGACATGACGATCGTGTTCAGCGACGGTACGGTCGGTTTCGGAGTGCCTGACGTCCTTTGTCCGTATTGCGTCGAATGCTGGTCGGTACGTCCATCGTATGACCGTTTTAGTCATCAGCCGGGGAAGAAGGCCGAAGCCGCTGAAGCCGGCGCACCGCGGCATTGCAGGTCACACCGCCACAAGTAGGATTGTTGCTGTATAGCACACCATAACTTTACCGTGTGAGCGGTCCTGAGGCCTGCAATGAATTTGAGCCTAGCGTTAAAATGGCCAACTGATAGCTGATCAAACACACACTCCTCTCCAATTATGTCCCTTGTTTGGGTGCCGTTTCTCCGATTAACGCAGTTTGAGTGTCTCCTCAGTATGACATGGGACATTCCCAATGCAGGTCTTAACGTTCACATTTCTTTTCCATTAGCTGGTCACATTCAGGCCTTTGCAACACCGTGACCTAACTTCAGCGCCAGCTGGGAGCCCCGGGAGTAGCCCCTTTCCTGATTGGATTTTAATCTGTCGAAGAGAACTCGTATGGCCTTTTACATGATGGGTACTGAAAGGAGAAACGGAAAAGAGTCGAACTTTCAGACGCACTGAAAAAATTCCTGGAATCGAACCTCATTGCACACCGTCTATAAATACTCGAACTTTCGAAGCAAGGCTCCCTTCTTAGCATCTTTCTTTTTTGGGGCGTTTGCATATTATGATTCAGATGGTCCTGTTCGTTGCTTCGACCTCTTGTGATGAGTTCAAATTGTAGTGCGCGCGGTTTGCTCGCGTTGCTTGTGTGGTGTGTGTGTGGGTGTGTGTGTGTGTGTGTGTGTGTTTGTGTGTGGGGGTGGGGGGGTTGTGTGTTTTCAAATGGGTTTCACTTTCACGTCTTTTTGACATGCCGTGACTGTAGACTTGTGTAAGCCGTGCGTTTTGTGTGTGGTAGTGTGTGTGTGTGTTGTGTGTGTTTGTGTGTGTGTGTTCGTATGTATTTGTGTGTATGTGCGCCGCGCGCACCCTTATTTCCTCCCCACAACAGTAACGGACCTCTCTGTGTATGTGTGTGTGTGTGTGTGTGTGTGTGTGTGTGTGCCGCAGAGTTCACCCAGCTGATGGCCCACATGCCGCTGGTCGGAGGATCCCCGCCCGGTCCTCCTACTTCCTCCTCCCGTTCCCTCGGCCTCTGCTCCTCCTACCTCCCTCCAAAGCCGGTTCCTCCTCCAAGAGCGTCAAGAAGAAGTTGAGCGCCTGGCCCTTGGATCGACCCGCCCGACCCTGCCACCGTTCCCAGCCCCGGCCACCCGCGCCACCCCCGCCGACACCCCGCCACCCACCCCTGACCTCAGATTGCAGCTCTATTGACTCTCCGACGCTACTACTCTTTTGCGCGGCTGTTGGGATTACCGGCACCTTCTGTGAGCTGGGACCTCGGGAACCTCCCCCCCAACCCCACCCCCCTCACCCCTGTCCGCCTTCTCCCCCCCCCCCTCCTCCTCCTCCTCCCTCATCTCGCCCACCTTCCGCCCTGCTCCTCCTCCTTCCCCCCCCCCCCACCACCACCCAACCCAGCCTCTCGCCTACTCCTTCTTCCTTAACTTTTTCGTGTGGGGGGATGGCGCGGGTGATCTCTTTGAAGAGGGGGAGAGGCTAAGACTAGACTCGTGGACAGTTTTTTTTTTTCATGTATGTGTAATGAAGACCTGCCCCCCCCCCCCCCCCCCCTCTCTCTCTCTCTCCTCTCTCTCTTCTCTCTCTCTCTCTCTCTCTCTCAAAACTCTCCTCTCTCTGTTTTCTCCCTCCTTTTTCTCACCATTTTTCCACCATCCTAAAATCAGTCCACAGAACCTTTGCCGGTGAGACTTGATGGTGTCATTGATGCCCCGTTCTCCCTCCCCTGATAGGTTCCCCGGTTTTTTTCCCCTGTTTGGTTTGTTTTTTTTTTTCTTGGAGATGGGGGTGGTGGGCAGAGAGAGGAGAAGAGAAATGGTAGACAGAAGGATGACATCACACCAACGCGTGTGTGTGTGTGTCTGTGTGTGTGTGTGCGCGTGCGTGTGTGTGTGCGCATATCTCTCTCTCCACTTGTGGACTTGGTGGCGCGATGGCACGTGCATCATTTTTCTCTTGGAGCTGCTCGTGGTGTTGGCTGGCCACGTGGTTGCCCGGGTTTGGCGTTTTCCTGACCAAGTGGCGTGGAGCCCTTTCCTCGACTGTCGACGTGTAGGACTTCTCGTGTCCTGATTGGTTTAGGACTCCTCGTGTCCTGATTGGTTTTAGGGCTCCTCGTGTCCTGATTGGTTTAGGGGATGATTGGGTGTTGTGTTGTTTTTGTTTTTTTTTTTGTCTGGGGGGATAGGGTGGGGTGGGGGCAGGGGGGTAAACTTGTTTTGTTTCTTGTCCTTGGTTAGAAAACAAAGTCAAGAGTAAAATAGGAACCTGGTGGCCTTGTGATTGTGCAACAAGCATTGATTACGGAGGCGAACAGACCCCCATTTTCGCTCTCTTTCTGTTCTTTTGTTCCTCTGCCTCCTTTTCTCCCAGTCTCTCTGTCTCTGCCTCTGTCTCTCTCTCTCTCTCTCTCTCTCTCTCTCTCTCTCTCTTGGTTACCCTTCCTTTTTCATCCTCTTACAGAATGATCCGCGGCAGGTACAAGAGCGCGAAAGCCATTCGCACATTTCTCTCTCTCTCTCTCTCTCCTCTCGTCTCTCTCTCGCTCTCTCTCTCTCACACACACACACACACACACGAGGCCGCGCGCGCGCGCGCACACACACACACACACACACACACACACACACACACATATATACGTATTCTCTCTCGCGCGTGCGCGCTCACACTTGCACATACACACCCGCGCGCGCGTGCGCCTGCGTGCTTGCTAGCCAACAGCGAGAGAAGAGATGGTGGCTGAAAGCATTCAACATGTACATTAGGAAGCCGATTCCCTTCTCCGCGCTTCAGGGGACGGTCCGATCTTGATGTCCATTACGGTGTGTCGTCGTGTTGCAATGTCGGCCATGTTTCATAGCTTTCGTGATGCTGGAAAACAAAAACATCACATTGAGTGTATTTTCTTACAGTTGTAATCCCCGGCGTTGATCGGGGCTGCTGTCGGTCACAATCCCTAGTCTCTGTGTCACTGGTTTTCTCGCACGCCCCCCCCCCTTCTTTTTGATCCCCCTGTTCCCAACAATCTTCCAGGTTCTTCAGACCAGTCTTCGGTCTCCGTGCTTGTGCAAAATGTGGAAGAGAAAAGGGTGGAAGCAGAACGGTGTCGTTTTTTTTCAAGGATTTGGAATGGCCCTGTTTTATATGCATTCCGGGAAGAAACGTATTTATCCCTGTTGATCCCGTACAATGTGATAACTGAATGTCATTTGCCGGACCTTGCTTGCTGTGTGATATTCCGTGCTGTATATTTCATTCTCTCACCCTTACTTTCAGGGGATTGTCCCAAATGGTTTCTCCTCTCCCCCCCCCCCCCCTCCCAGATATGCTTTTTTTAAGAAGAAAAAAAAAAAATTATCCATGTTGCTGTTTAATTAAATGTCTGCCGAATTTTTAGCCAAGAATGAAATTTTATGGATGGATATTTGTGTACCACTAATTGCCATTTACCCCCCTTTTTTTTTGGCTATGAACATGTTTTTTCCTTTGAAATGTATCTTTGTGTTTTGTTTTTCTTTGGATGTCACTGTCACACAGTTGTAGACATATCTCACTGTGCTGGAATTCATTGCTCGTGGTTCCGCCCAACCCCCAGTTTCCTAGTGACAAGTGTGTGGATACCAAAACTATATCATTGAAGATAACGTTTCATTGTATTCGTCGTACAGAACACCGTGTGTTTACTCAAGATGCCCTTCTTACATGGTTAAAGATTGGAAGCACTCGTCATTGAAATGTAGGTCACTTTTGCTTCAAGTGTTTAGTGTCACAGTGCTAGTATTTAGACAACAGAGCTTCGCTGGTTTCTTTGTTTACAATTTTTTTTTTTTTTTTTTTTTTTGCAAGGCTTTCTGCTTCAAATATTATTTCAGGATATTAGCTCGACTGAGTGTACCCGTGCTCGTGTGTACCATAAGACTGCAAACGAGGAGGGGGGGGGGGGGGAGTGGAAGAAAAGAAAGGGGGAGGGGAGACTTAACAGTACTTGGATAGTACGTTAATCCTAGAAGACCAGTTGGGGGACCATTCAGTCATGGAGACTTTCTCACAAAGATGGGGAAGGGTTGGGGTTTTTTGGTACCTTTTAAAACAATTGATCTAGTGTTTTGTTTTGTTTTTTTTGTTTTCATTTTTTTTTTTTTTATTATATTGAATGGTTGTAGAACAAGGTTAGCGTTTATGTTTTTTTTTGTTTTGATTTGTTTGTTTGGTTTTTTTGTTCTTTTTTTTTTTTTTTGCGAAGATTGTTTATACCAAAACGTGAAGTTAATTGACCCCCAAGAAGAACATGTTTTTAGGAGACGAGAATGGAATCAGAAACGCCATATTTTTCCCGTGGAGAAGCAGGAAAAACTGAGATTTTTTTTTTTTTTTTTTTGTTATTATTGATTTCTTTCTGTGTTACGAAATATCTTGTCAGAGGTGTGTACAAAGGCGTTATATACCTTTGGTGACGCTGAAAACTGACGCATGTGATTGTATGCTCTCTGATGCGTGTGCGATTCTGTACGATGTTTGTAGGTTGGACTCCCAGTGTGTGTGTGTGGGTGTGGCGGAGGGTGGGTGTGGGTGCGTGCGCGCGCACGCGCGCGTGCATGTGTGTGTGTGTGTGTGTTCAGTGACTCGCTCTTGCCCGTCGATTGTCTTCTACTCTCCATCAATCCCCCCCCCCCCCCCCCCCCTCTTCGTTTCCCCCCCCGTTCTCTGTTTCCTCTGTCATTGTCTCCTCTTCCCTCCAGCTGTCGGCTGAAGCTGAAATGACGTCATCCTTCGTCAACAACCTCACACACACACACACAACCACACACACCCCCCTCCGCCCCTGTTTCCCTTCCACCCTAACCCCCACCCGCTTTTCCCAAAAAAAAGGGGGGGGGGGGGGGGGAAGAAAAGGAAGATAGAAAGAAAGAAAAGAAACCCTATAAACTGGTTCCACATTCCATGAATGATACGGCTTCGTGTGCGATTTGGGTGGCGGCAGAAAGAGTAGCTTCCCTTCATTTGTCGCTTTGCACCCATGAAAAGGGGTCCCCCCCCCCCCCCCCCCCCCCCCCCCCCCCCCCGTTCCGTTCCGTTTTAGAGCTTTTGCAGATTGTACAGAGCAATAACCCCGTGTTTCAATTCCATGCCCTATGTCCCGGTTTTTTTTCCCGTCCCACCCCCCCCGTACAGAGCAATAACCCCGTGTTTCAATTCCAATCCCACTATTGCCCTATTCCCAACGCCCTCCCCCCCCCCCCCCCCCCCCCCCCCCCCCATTCTCTCTTTTACAACGCCATTTCTGTTTTCCTTCAAAGTTTTAAGCGTTTTGTTGTTGTTGTTGTTGTTTTTGTTTTGTTTTGATTGTAACGATCGCTCTTCGCGTGTTGTGCAATCGAGGATCATAACGTGGTAGGCTGGTGTTTTGCGTGTCTTTCAGTCTCGTCTTCTGATCGTCTGTGGTGTTTTGAACTCTGTGTGTGTGTGTGTGTGTGTGTGTGTGTGTGTGTGTGTGCGCGCATCAATAATTTTGTCGTCAATTCGTTTCCAGAAATCCTTTCTCCTGTCCACCCTTTCGCCGCCTCTCTCTCTCTCTCTCTCTCTCTCGCTCTCTCTCACCTCTCTCTCTCTCCCCCCCCCCCCCCCCCCCCCCTCCCCCCCCCCCCCTCTCTCTCTCTCTCTCTCTCTCTGTAACCCCACAAACAGTCTTTCTTGATTAGGGACGCGCACGACTGACGCAGCTGCTTTTGATTAAGTTAAATGAAACTGTCCAATGTTTCTTCAGTTGCCAAGTGCTCAGAATGCAGTCAAGGTAAATCGCTCCAGCTCTCCTACTTCTTCTTCTTCCTCTTCTTCTTCTTCTTCATCATCATTATCATCATCATTATTATTATGTTGTTGTTTATTGTTATTGTACAACCATTTTGCGAAGATCAGTATTTCAGAGGAATTTTTTTTAAGGCGAAGAAGGCTGGCAAAAACTATACTACTAGTTCAGTTACACAAGCTGCTTGGTGTTTTCTTTCCGAGTTTCGTTTACCTCTTTCCTGCTCTCTCTCGGAGAAATAGCGACAGCCTACCTTTCACTTTTTGTTTTTTGGTGATCTACAATTTGCTGTTTGTTTTCAAACATGTTACATTTCATCGAGTAATAATCCGCTTTTTAAAGTCAGGGTAAGTTTTTGTGTGGTGAAATGGATGCGACGTTTCAAGAAACGAACGTTGGTGTCTTTTTTGTTGTTACATTTTTTGTTGTTGTTGTTGTTGTTGTTGATTTAATCCTGTTGATGTGTTGTTATTACAGTGTGTTTAGTTACTGTTGAAAGGTTACCTGTTGACTTTGGTTTCAAGCATAATAGTTGGTAAAGTAAATGGTAGGGAACTCGGGGGGGGAAGTTGGAGGGTGCTCGGCACCTTTTCTTTTTCCCTCCCACATATCAGCACATTTGTCTCATTCGTCTACCAGTTTACTGCTCGTAATAGATACATCCTTAATGATGTATACAACACGTCCCGTTAAGTAGGGTTTTTTTTTTTTTTCATTTAATTCTTTGAATTTGATCGGTATCTTAGTGGTAGTTGTTTATGGCAGCTATTTAATTATGGTCCTTAGGTCTCACTCCCCCCCCCCCCCCCCCCCCCCCCCCCCCCCCCCCCGATTTTATATTTCATTTTTTTTTTTTCTCTTTCTCTCTTTTTTTCCCATAGAAAGAAAGATAGGTAGATAGGTGGGCAGATGGACAGAAAGATTTAAAAAAAAAAAAAGGAAAAGAAAAGATACTCTCATATACACCATCATAATAAGTCCTGTTTCTTTTCCCATGAAACGCATTCGTGCTTCACAACTCGGCTCAGTTCTGGTGAACGTCAGTTAAGGCGTGAACTCTGTCCAACTGACAGTTGAAAGCCCGGGGCTGATTAGACGAACCACTGGGCTGCCCTGAGCAGCAGCCCTTTGGGCAAGATCAGGTAGAGAGGCTGTGCACGAGGCCCGCATTCTGTATGTCGACCACGAAGATACACTTCAGTGGTGTGGACACTGGCTCTTCAGTCTCTGGATGGGGGGGGGGGGGGATGTCGCTCTGCCTGCATGCGCTGTGTGCGAGAGCCTGAGAGCAAACCTGTAGGGAGAAGTAGGTGGTGGTGTGGTGGTGGGAGAGGGGGTTGGGGAGGGGGGGGGGGGGGGGGCGTGCGGACGAGGGAACCAAAAGACGTAGGACTCGGTACATGTTGAGGAGTTGATTTGTTGACATGGCGGCAAAGACCTGGCGGTAAGTCTCGGGGAAAACACTGTTCCAGAAGAGTCGGGGGGAAGCGAAAGCGACGGCAGTCTTTCTCCTTTCTCCACGGGAAACAAAACCGGAGACGGCTCCACTGGCCCACACTGCTAACCACACTGTGTGTTTGGTGGAATCAGGACTAGTCAGGTTAGGAGCGGGTTAGGCTAAGGGGGAAACTAACAGTGTTCCGATGCTGGAGAATCTGGAAATTCTCTGGTCGAAATTCCCATGTGTCATTTATAACCTTGAAGCGATACTGCTGCTGAGGTGTTGCGGGATACGGAGAGAGTGTAGAACAGACAGAGTGAGAGGAGACAGACAGGGGAATGCCATGAGGTAGGGTGTGGGGGTTGTGGGGATATGACGGGTCCAGCATCCGCGCTGAAATGCTAGCGTGTTGTGTGTGTGGGTGTGTGTGTCAGTGTGTATTTGGTGTGTGTATGTGTATGGACGGTGTCTGTATATGTGTGTGTGTGTCTGTCTGTGTGTGTGTGTGTCTGTCTGTCTGTGTGTGTGGTGTGTGTGTATGTGTGTGTGTGTGTGTGCGTGTGCGTGTATGTCTCTGTGTGTGGTGTGTGTGTGTGTGTGTGTGTGTGTGTGTGTGTGTGTGTGACAGAGAGAGAGAGAGATCACAAAACTGTTTTCACCAGCTTTGCTGATCAAGAGTTAGTTGACAGTTTTGTTTCATTTTACGAGAGCACACAACCGCGTTAAACGCTTTTTTTTTCCGCTTTAGACTGCGTTCATCAAGTATGTTTTTCTTACCCATTACCAGAAAAGGTCTTCCGATTGCCGTTTTCAATAGCTGTTTGGATCATTTAGACAGCGTCATGGGCAGTGAACCAACAAAGAAAGCGAGCAAAAACGAAACAGTCAATTCCAGTTTATCAGTTTTCTTTATTATACGTTCATGTTAACGAGCAAGCAGGGTTTTTTTTTTTTTATATATACCTTTTTTTTTCTTTATCTGAAAATGTTTTGCGGAGTATGTGGGCATGTTTACATTCTTTCCAAAACTGTTTTGGCGGTAATGTATATGTTGATTATTTGTGTACCTTTTCTCGTTCTCCGTGTGGTCGATACACGTATGCCAGTTAAGAGAATGTTTTGTATTTGTATGTGAGTACATTTGAGAGAGAGAGAGAGAGATAGAGAGAGAGAGAGAGAGAGAGAGAGGATATTTACAAGAAAGGAAAAGGAGAGGTTGAGAAGGAGCTGGGGGGGTGGAGGGAGGTGGGGGTCAAAAGGGTGGAGAGAGGTGTCCCATCCATGATCTCTGATATTCCCAAGGAAGAAATACACATGAAAAATGCAATATTCTCACACCAACTTCGATTGACCTACCCTCCCCCTCCCCTCCTCCCAACCCCGTACCATACGCACGAACGAAAATAGATTTTTTTTTTTTTTTAATCTGTAATGATATCGTGTGAAATGGCATGCCTTTTTTTTTCAAATCCGTCAGTTACACTGTTTCCAGACAAGTGCTGTATTTTTTTCTCGCTGCTAATATGTATTTGCAATATAATCTACAGAATGCATCCTTTAAGCCGCCTTCTACGTTTGCAATATGTGGCTGAGTCAAAACTACCCCAGATGGGAGTGACGGTGATTTGACAGAAAACGATGGTATTTCACACACTGTACAGTGTGTTGGTTCAACTGCTCCGAAAACGAAACGTCCTCTTGTTGAAGTGAAAGAATGCAAGGTGTTAGCCTTGGTGAAAAGCTGCATGAAGTCAGAATAGGTTTTTACCTGCTTGTTTAGCCATTGGTTTGTATTCCCAAGCGTTTGTCCGTCGACTCTAAATTCGTCCTTTCTGTGTGTTTTCTCCTGGGGTCTCCCCCCCCCTGAGCCGCCACTCTGGGTTGTTTTTCCATAGCCTTTTTCGTGTTGTGCTTTGAAGAAGAGCCGAGTCAGGCGGGTTGTGAATCCGTTCCCAGGGTCCCGCTGTCTGTCGACGTACGTGAGCAGGCGATTTTCAGCCTTTCACAAGAAACCCGACAACATTCTGGATTTGTTTAGGACTGGTTTCTGAAATGCAGCTGCCGTAAAGCATGCATTTTGCTACAACAATCATCTAAACTGAAAAAACCACCATTTCTATGTGAGTAAGTGTGAGCAAGTCTGTGTGTTGGCTGTGTGTGTGTCTGTGGTGTGTGTGTGTTGTGTAGTGTGCGCGCGCGTGCCATGTTTGTGACTGCCTGTTCTCTCTGTCTGTATATCAGTAAGTCTGTATTATATTTAATGCATGTGTGCTGTGGGCATGCACGTATGTGTGTGGGTGTGTGGGTGTGTGTGTGTTGTGTTGTGTGTGTGTGTAGTGTGTGTGTGTGTGTGTGTGTGTGGTGTGTGTGTGTGCACGCACAAATATGTGTTTGCTTGCATGATTTGCATGATCCTCTATTGTCTTATTATTACAAAATGTGCACAAAATCAAAAAGATATGAAGTGATCAAATAAAACAACTATAACTGCAACAACAACAAAAGATGAGCCTAGTCCTAGAGAAGAACAGTGCTGGAAGAAGGTGGAATGAGGGACAGAAAACAAAGGGTGAAAGGCGAATTATCAGAATAGGGCATTCAAGTGATATCACCTCTCAAAACTGAAGTTTTCCTATAAAGATGATCAATCAAAAAAACCTGGCGTAAAGCTGTGGGGACCAACATTTTCTTCATGCTCACGGGAACATTTTGGTATGTCCACTTTCAAGTAAACTGTGCTCACCTAACATTCTATACCAAAAACATATGTTTCTTACTATTTCCTTGCTTCCTGTTTCTTGTGAAATTTATCCAACACAATCTGTTTCCTTTGCCATGGCAAATGACATTACATCACCACATCCAAAGCTTGAACATAGGCTAACCAATAATACGAAGCAGTTTCAGTGCAGTAGAAGAGTAGAACTGACCTAAAAATAAAGGAATAAACTAAAAAGATCGAAAAATGCTATCTAATCAGATGCTATCAGTAAAACATGTTCTATTGGGTACCTTGCTATTCATTTCATACACATATGTTCTATTGGGTCCCCTTGCTATTCATTTCATACACATATGCACACACACACCCACACACACACACACCACACACACACACACACACACCCACCACACACACACACACACAGATTTACACATTAAACAAACGTTACGTTACCCTCTGACAAATTACTACATCATTGCCAGGTGCACATTCAGCACTCACCAGCAAAACACAAAACAACATGCACATAATTCTTTTGTGGACACATCTATGGCATACCAATCTATTCAAACACACACACACACACCACACACACACACACACACACACACACACACACACAGAGTTTTGAAGATGCCTCAACTAAAAATGTTCTGACAATACAATGCCTGAAAGCTCAATTTTATAAGCATCTCTAATCCCACTAACTAAGCTCCATCCTGCCAAGGTGTGTGAATAATTCTATCAACCCATTCTTCTGTTCCACCTATCAACAAATACCCGATAATGTGATCACATGCCTTAGCCAGGTTTTAAAAATCTGATTTACCATCTGATGCACTGCATGCTGTTAACTCACTGCGGACACATTCAAAGTTCAAGACGCACAACAATATGACCCACTAAATTATATAAACGCTTTTTCTCATCATCGTATCATTGTATATCATCATTACTATTAAAGAGATCATGATTATTATCATTGAATAAATGTTCATTTATTTCTTATGCACCTTTATTCATTCTCTCATTTGTCTGCTGAATTACTCACCCAATGAGTGAATTTGATCGATTATTCATACATTTTATTCTCTAGCTTTCAGGCGCATCGAATCAAGGACTGGCATTCTGCAATCGCAAGATATAATAGGAAATAAACAAACAAAAAAAAAAGGGCAGTGAATTGTAAGGGAGTCACAAGGCTTCTGCCTTCAGTTCTAGAGTGCATGAATGAACACTAAGGCATGCAAAAAAGGTGAGTGTAAAGGAAGAGCTGTTCTAAAGCCACTAATCAAGAACTAGGTCAATAACTGCCAGGAATACAGACTAGAATTAACATATGTCTATCACAGAAAACAATTGATGAAATTACCGAGGAAAATTACTCTAACACTAACAATAAACTGTTTTGATGCTGAATTTATAACTGACACCAAACATACAGGTAAACAGATAAAAATGATTAGGTATAACCAAATCAATGACAATAATGATAATGATGATAATTGGCAAAAAATACAGATGAACATGATAATGATAACAATAATGAAATACTTTCATAAGCTTGCCTGATGACGAATTAGTAAAATGAAGAATCAAAAAAGTCCTGCAAATAAAACACCTATTAAAGAAAATAAGTATGATAAATAGATTAATAATAACAATAATAATAGAGATCAGGACAACAAATGATACAATGTGTTGATGGTGAATGAACGAATGAATGACAAAAGACAAATGCACAATTTTGGTGTGCACAGATTGGTAGAACAGGACAAGAAGGATGCTCCATACATCCCGCCAGGACAGACGCTGACCAAACATTTTTCTTTTAACAGAAAAAATTGATCTCCTCCATACAGAATTTTGTAAGGCTGATGTCACTACAAAGAAAGAAACCGAATCTCCAAGCACATTCAGAAAAAAATCAATTCCATCTGGGGTGCCCACAAAGATACCTCCTGGTGCTTTTCCCCGACAGATGCAACAAAATGCAATGAACAAGGTTGTTATTGCATGATGTTATTTCGACTCAAACTTGTTTTTTAATCTTACACATGCAAAACTTATGTGAGTAAACACCAAATACACATCAACAGGCATAGTCCAATAACATCAAATAAACTGCGGGGTTCCACTCTCTGTTACAAAGTAATATACAAGGCATTATGACATTGTTTAATGGGATCTCAAATTAATGATATATTAATTGATTAAATGTTTAACATCTGAAGCAATGTTGTTTTGTTTTTGGCTGTTTTTTTGTATTTATTGTTGTTGTTGATGCTGCCCCTAAGTTGCTATCACTGTTTTGTTTGCTGATGTTGCACTCCTCATATCCTTAAAAAGAAACTATGAACATGAATAACTGGGAAGCACAACAACAGAGCAGGTTGCATTCTTCTCTCTCTCTCTCTCTCTTGGAATCATCAACATCTTCCAGATCAAATATTCAATGCTTAACCTCTAACTGTGTATGGTACTGAAAATCAATCATTGTTTTCTGAACACACAAAGTAAATGACATAAACCAACAGGGGAAAAGAAATGTATAAAAACAAAGTTAGGCATGACACAGATAATAATCTGTATGAATACTATCTTCAGACATTTTTGAATGGACTATCTTTAGATATTTTTACTTTTGTTATAACTTTTTTTTCAATACAGCTTTCACCAGATTGGTGGTGCACAGTCTAACCCTAGGAAAAAGAGGGAAAAAGGGGGGGGGGGTGGGGGGGTGGGGGGGGGGGGGGGGGGGGGGGGGTGGGGTGAAATTCTTTTCATAATTATAAAGTATCTATCTAATCATAAGTGAAATAATTGTAATTGTTGTCCTCATGGCACCTCTGTTTTCGTCTAAGCTTGAAAAACTGTCTACAGTAAAAACCGGAAGAAGACAGGAGAGGGATGGGGACTTTCATCTCATGTTTGCTGATGTTGTTTCTGTTGTTCTGTTGTTTGTTTGTTTGTTTTTCCATTTTTTTTTTTTATTTCAACATTTTTCCCCATACACAATATGTGTCAACCCCTTGTAGCACACATGTCATGTTACAAACAATAGTTAATGATTGATGCTGGCTGCGTTTAAACTGAACTTTAAAATGGATATCGATTGTTGAATTGTCAAAAATGGATGAAATGTGTTTTTCACGAAATAAAACTATTGTCAAATATTTAGGAAATATGTTTTAG
>JADBJO010030358.1:0-17984 GCA_016801955.1 Conus betulinus | reverse complement strand
CAGGAGACAGAGATAGAAAGGGGGGGGGGGGGGGGGGGGGGGGGCAGACAGACATGCAGGCAGACAGAGCGACAAAAACGGACAGAGAGGGGGTGGGCAGAGAGACAAAGAGAGTGACAAGCATATAAAACTCATATACATAGTTGCGTCACCATATACTTAAACCATAGGAATATGACAAGCAAGCAAGCAAGCAAACAAGCAAAAAAAAAAAAAAAAGTTTATCCATCAATACATATGTAACCAAGATAAGTATCTAACATCTCTTAGTTTGATTCCTTTGTCAAATGTTATTTGTAAAGAAATAGGAGATAGCGTCTTTTTATAGACACTGATGGACATTCTTCCTTATGATATGAGTAGGTTAATGTATAAGTATTTGTCTTTAGGATATCTTGATCTATTTACACCAAACAAAAATCCACTGCTGTCAGTGTTATTTTACTATTTGTTTTTACATATATTTGTATTCTAAGAACTCCCAGAACCTTTTTACGACCACACAGTTGAGGAGAAAATGTTCTATAAAGTCTGTCTAATCATCGCAGTAAGAACATGTATATTTTTCTGCTACTTTTATTTTGTTAAGCATAATATTGGTCACGTAAATGTTGTGTAAGATTTTCCAGTGTAGGAAATCTTGTGTCTTTGGTGGCTTCTTTAACTACGGACCATGCCGATTTGTCTAATTCATATCCAAATTTTCTACGTCAAAAATGACATGATGTTAAGTCTAACTATCATCCTTAAGAAATACTGTTTAAAACTTTTTTTGTTTTAAATCAAAGTCCTTTGCATCACATGGGAGTGTGGATGTTTCAGGTTCACCGCGCTCTATCTGCTCTTGAGGGATTGAGTTGACAAGAGCGTTATACTCAAACAGAATGTTTGCTTTGTTTTAACCGATTATATTTTGTGCTTCTTCCACAGACAACAGTCTCTTTTCATTATAATGGATGGTGTTTTTTTTTTGATCGATACATTTTTTTTGCCAGTTGTTGATCTTTTAACTTTTTCAGATGCTTTTCTGTTGCCAAACCTTTTTCTGCCACAGAAATTTATACATCATTGTGTTCATTTTCTTTAAGACTATTTTTGGGATGCCAGTAGATTGCTTAACATAGACCAACTGGCCGATCAAAAAGGTTTTTTTATCACAATGACCTTACCCTGGATACTGAGACCCCTCTTTTGCCACTTTTTTTTTTTTTTTTTAATTTTAATTAATTCTTTAATTCGTTCGACTTAATCTTTCCAGTTATCTTCTATATTTCTTGCCATTTTTTGGTTTCAAAATAAATGCCAAGAACTTTTATTTTCTGTACTGTAGTGAATGGCCAGTTTTGTTCTTTTCTCTGTCTTCCCATTTCTACTGCCTTCATTTTAACTTATTTAATTTGAGACCAGATACTTCCTGAAAAGAAGTTGATATTTCCAGTGATCTGGTCATATCGTTACAGTATCTGAGGAGCAAAGTGGTGCCATCTGCCATTTGCTTTATTTTGAAATAATGGTTTTCAATTTGAGAATGTGTAGGCATCTTATTTCGTATTAACTGTACTGTTTCTAATTTTGATAGCAACAACAATTCAACGGCAAAAATAAAAAGCTAGTGGAGAAAATGAACAACCCTGTCATATGCCACAATTCAGATTAAAGGGCTCAGAAAGCCAGCCACCATGATTTATAGGTGCAAAATTACTGTCAGTCAGTATTGATATCCATTTCTTAAAATTGGAACCACATATCATAGTATTCCATAGAAAAGTTTTAGATATCAGATCAAAAACTTTGGAAAACTTGACTGCCAACAAGTGTCCCACTTGATCAGTTTTATTTAGGTAGTTAATTGTGTCATCAATTGATCTTGTGATTGTCCCGATGATTCTGCCTTTATGTATCCAACCTGATCTTCTTAACTAATCTATTAAAGACTCGGCTAAGTTGAGGGGCTAAAACTTTAGCCAGTAGTTTATAGTCACAGGTAGTAAGAGTAATAGGTCTCCAATTATTCAGATTCATTCATTCATTATGCCCATCGCTTCTGGTGGAGCATAGGCCATCGACGACCCTTTGTCATCGCTCTCTATTATGGGCTGTTCTGGTCATTCCAGTCCAGTTGGTCCCTTGTTGTTTCAGCTCTGCCTTAGTGTCTCTTCTTCTTCCTGTTAATCTTGAGCCCTGTCCCAGCTGATGTGGTCTCCAGGAGAGTGGTCTTGTTCTGCATCTGGCTGTGGCTGTGTGATAGGAGCGCCAGGTCATCAGCAAAGTCGAGGTTGTCGAGCTGCATCCAGAGTGTCCGCTGTATACCGTTGTTCCTGCCTGTTGTAGTGGTCTTCATGATCCAGTCAATGACCAGGAGGAAGAAGAGCGGCGACAGCAGGCACCCCTGCTGAACTCCAGTCTTCACCTCGAAACTTTCAGACAGCTGACCGGCGTGGGCAATCCTGCAGTTCATGTCCTGGTAGGTGCACTGGATGAGGCAGATGATCTTCTCGGGGACTCCGTAATGCCTCAGCAGCTTCCACAGCGTCTCTCTCTGTCCACACTGTCGAAGGCCTTCTCACAATCTATGAAGTTGATGTAGAGAGGGGAGTTCCACTCCAGCGACTGCTCCACAATGATGCGCAGGCTGGCAATCTGGTCGGCACATGATTATTCTGCCGGAAGCCTGCCTGCTGGTCTCAGAGCTTTGGGTCGACAGCCTCTTTCATCCTCTCCAGTAGAACCCTGTTGAGAACCTTGCCTGGCACTGACAGGAGCATGATCCCTCAGTAGTTGCTGCAGTCCCTGAGGTCTCCCTTCTTTGGCAGCTTGATGATGATTCCTTCTTTCCACTGGGCCGGTACCTCCTCCTTCTCCCAGATCTTGCTGAAGAGGCTGTATAGCATGTTGACAGCTGTCTCTGTGTCTGCTTTGATGGCTTCTGCTGGTATCTTGTCTGGCCCTGCAGCCTTCCCATTTTTCAGCGTCGTGATGGCCTTCTTGATCTCTGCCTTTGAGGGTTTGTTGCAGCTGATGGGCAGTTCTGTCTCTGTGGGTGGCATGTCTGGTGGTGGTGGTGCGTCAGGGGGGCGGGGGTGGTTCAGCAGCTCCCTGAAGTGTTCTGCCCAACGTTTCAGCTGTTCATTAATATCGACTTACACAACAGGCATCAACTGGCTGATCCAAAATGTGCATGTGGTCATCACACAGAAAACACAGAGCACTACCTGTTAGATTGTTCCAACTACATGCAGATAAGAACGAATATGATATTCACTCTCAGTCCTAACTGTATTGATACACACTTCTTTTTGGTGACCAGGCATTTACCAGGAAAGAAAACGAAAGAATTTTCAAAACCGTGCACCAGTTTATTGCCCAAAGTAAAATGTTTTTAATATTATAGCGAATTAGTTGTTCTTCCTCGTCTATCTTCTTGTTCTTCTTCAGATACTTGTTCTTCCTGATCTTGTTCATCTCCTTATGCTTGTTCATCTTCTTGTTTCTCTTCTTCTTTTTTCTTCTTCTTCTCGTCGATGTTGCTGCCAGGTTGGCCCTCGGACGGCTGTATATGGTGGTTTTTAGTACTCCCTCAGTTCACTACTTTGCATTCGACCCACTGTGACACAGGCTGGGCTCTTTGCTGTTTTGGGAGATGGACGCATCATCCTTCCCTCTCTCTCTCTCTCTCTCTCTCTCTCTCTCTCTCTTTTTCAAATTTATGCAAGTTGGGTGCATTGGGAATCATGGTATTTGTTGTGTAGATTGCCTGTTTGCATTGCTGTTAGATTCTACTGATCTGTTCTATTGCCTGTTTGCATTGCTGTTAGATTCTACTGATCTGTTATCTTCTTTTCCTGTCTTTTAATTTAAACAAAGATTTCTACAAATTTTCCCATTTTGATATTTAGCATTTTTCTTTCTGTCTTACGTGTCAGTGTGGATTATGCAATCCGCCAATGTGTTTTTTGTTGTTAGATTTTCTGTCACTGAGCACATTATAAGCATTTGCTTGTTGTTGCTTCAGTTCAGTAAGTTGTTTATGTACACATATGTTCATTAAAGAAATGTTTTTAAAAAAAACCAACCCTTCAGTTCTGAAAGAAGTTAACATTTTTCATCTGATTTAAGATTTACTGATGAAAGAATTTAAGACTGTTTCTGGTGTGTGTTTTTAGAAGATGTATTTTAAAGGTTTATGTGAATTAAAAAAAAATTATGATGACTTGTGTGAGTTGAGACTGGATAGAGGGGGAATTGGGAGGATAGGGAAGAAGAAGAAGTGGAGAAGAGTAGAGATAAAAAAGGTGCAAGTATGTGAATTTGTATGACCAGGTGTGTGTGTGTGTGTGTGTTACTGTGCAATTACTGTGCATTATTTTTCAGCTAAAATGGCTGATGGCAATTATAGGTGTTCAGTTTTAGCACACACAGCTTGGAAGGACAGAGTGGGGCGAAGAGGGCTGGGGGGGAGGAGGGAGAGTGAAGGGGTGGGGAGGGAGCCACAGGGATGGGGGGAAGGGGAAGGGGGGGGGGGGGGGGGAGGGGTGGAGAAGGTGTGTATGGGTGTGGGTATGTTATTTGCAAGGGCGACGGTGTTTGTGTTTGGGGCATATACCATCTAACTGTTTTTTGTGCAGGTATCTCAAGACTGCTGAAGAAGACATTGGACCATTTGGAGGGTCGGAAAGGAGGTGAGATGTGTATCTGTGTGTGTCTGTATGAGTATGTTATTTACGGGGATGAAATTATTGTTGGAAGTTTCTGCTGACTTAATTTTGTTCTCTAGGAAGGTGTCTCGAGATAACTACAGACATTGGACAGAGAGGAGTGCCAAGATGTACAAGATGAGTGTATGTGTGTGTGTGTGTATGTGTTTGTGAGTTGGGAAGAATGGGGGGGGGGGGGGGGGAGGCAGGGAGGGAGTAGACAGGGGAGGGAGGGAAGAAGGGGAGGGGAGAGATGTTGAGAATGGGATTGTGGTTGTGAGCCAGTATGTGATAGTCACAGGGGCAACATTTTTGAGGGCCTATACTTTAACTCATTATTTGGTCTGTGCAGGTGTCTCTCAAGACTGCTGAAGACACTGAACCATTTGGAGGGCCAGAGATGTGGTGAGGTCTGTTTCTCTGTGTGTGTGTGTGTGTGTAGGGATAATCTTATTGTTGGATGTCTCTTAATGTGTTTTGTACGTAGGTGTCTCAAACTGACTACACAGGGACAGGGAGAGGAGCGTGTATGTGTGCGAGTGAGTGTTATTCACAGAGGCAAGTATTGTTTGGGGCGTGCATATTAACTCGTCATGCGTGATTCAGTGATTCCTGAATTTAGAGTGAATACATTCTGCTAATGAAGAGGTCTCTTCAAGAACCTGCTCAGAAATCCACACTGAAGAGCCTGGTAGGTGTTGAAGAGTTCTGCTTGTAAATGGGAAAACTGACTGATACTTGTGTGGGAGAGTTAGTGTTTAAGGTGTAATGTACTGCATGTATGATTCAGGCAGTCATCAGTAGTTCCCAAATCACACCAGTATATGCTGAATCACTGCAGGTGGTGAGGAAGACTACCCCAGGTTGGGGGACCAGCTGAACAGAGGGTTTTGCAGGACATCAGGTGTGCGGACAGCCATTGTTAGACTTGGATCTTCTGCTGGTAAGTAGCACGGTTCCTTTGTGTGTATGTACACAGTTTTGCATTTGTTTCAGGTAGCGATTGAATTCAAATTTGAAAACTGCGTTTGCAGATTGGACATCCAGGCAGGCCAAGATGTTACAGTACAAACCTGATGAGGATAGCAGGATGTGGTGAGTGTCTCACAGCAAAATAGTTGTTATTTTTTAAATAGAGTATTTAGGCTAGGCCAGTCCAGTCCAGTCTAGCTTTGAGGTCACAAATCTCACTTGTCATTACATGAAAGGAATGACCAACCTTACAGGGAGAATGACCTTGTGTGTGTTGAGGGTACATTTCAGAATGCTGCTGATGGAAAAGAATTGATAATAGATTCAATTCCACATTGTTTCAATGGTGGAACTCCATCATGCTTTATTGCAGACTCTGTGAAAACACTGTTCAGAGATGTTCCACCGGATCTGATTTTCATTCCCTGGAAGAGATATGCGTTTTCATTGAAGATTCTGTATAAGAAAAGAGTGAAAGTATTTTAACATGGTTCAGGAAATTTGTTTTATTAAACTACATGTGTGTTGGCTGTTTTTTACAGCTTTGCTGGGCTTGACAAGATAATAGCCTTAATATTGGCCCTCGCAGTCAGCTTAGCTGTAAGCAACATGATGATACTCCATCAAAAGAGGTGAAAAGGTGAAACACTTAAGGCAACGGATGTTGGTGAGTATCTCCTGGTGTGTACGTGTGTGAAGGTGTGTAGTAGTAATACCTTGCAGTGTGCAGTCTTTTTTGTGTTCAAGAACATCTCTGTTCATTTATTTATGTGTGTGTGTGTGTGTTTTTTTTTTTTTATATGTAGGGAATTGACCTGAGGAGATGTCAGCCCTGATATGGTCCCTTGTGGTCATGTATGTTGTTAAAGCACTATAGTGTAGCTAGTTCTTCACTTCGACAGAAGCTGTGACTAACTTTGAAAAATAATTGTGTGTGTTGATTATGTCATGAATTGCTTTTCTCATTCACTGCATTGAGTAATGTGATAGTCTTATGAATTGTTTCTGGCTGATGCATGTAAAAAAAGTGTCCTTGATTCTGTTGATAGTCTTATGAATTGTTTCTGGCTGATGCATGTAAAAGTGTCCTTGATTTTGTTGCAGGTTGGCATGTGTTTTTATTGTAGCTTTGACACAGACGCTTTCAGCCTGCATGCATCTTTCTCCCCTAGTTCTTCTTTTTTTTTTTTTTTTTTTTTTCAAGATACTAATATTACTAACAGTGTTGAAACATGAGGGTGTACACATAGATTTTCTGTTCATTCTGAGTTTTACACTGTATATTTTTGTAAATAAAACGGTGCATGTCGAAGCTTTGTGTGTAATGTGTATTGTATTTATCATTATCATATGATTATTCAGAGGATGGCATGTGAGACTTCTGACCTAAAAATACAGTCTGGATTTCTTACTGTAGGTGTGGTGTGGTCCTAATAGAATTATTTATGAAGAGAGCTGTGCTTGATGTTAGCTGTTTAAAACAAAGTGATTAATCTGTATCTTTTTTCTTTTTCAGTGAAGCTGCTGATTTGCATATGGATGATTCTGAATGCAAAAGCAGATCTTTTTTCGGCAGGAACTTCTGCAAGCTGTTTTCAGTTTTACACCAAGGTGCGTGCATGCATGCATGCGTGCATGCTTGTGTGCGTCCATGTGAGTGTGTGTGTGTGTGCAGAAAACTTTTAAAACTTTGATAAAAGGGATGACATCATGTGTATTGACTGTGTCATGAATTGTTTACATTCATTGCAGGCATTCTGTTACAGGTTGGCATGCATGTTTGTAATGAGCACTGTCACCAACGCTGTTTCTTAATATATGCATGCCTTCACCCAGTTTGATTGTTCACAAAATGTTCGTTTTACATACTGCAATATTGAATTTGTTTGATGTAAAGATATTTCATTAACAAACACTGAGCTGTACTTGAAGAATTTTATGGACAATTTTGTTGTGCATGTCCTAAGTTTTGTGTTGATGTGCTGTTTTTTATCATTTTATACAGTTGTTCAAGGTATGGCTTGTGTTTGACGTACTCTGTTTTATCATTTATTATACAATTGCTCAAGGAATGGCTTGTAAGAGTTCTGACCTAAAGATACAGGTTGGACAAAGATAGAGGTTGGAATTTGCTTGTTTTTTTTTTTTTTTTTTTTAAAAGAGCTCTGCTTGATGTTAGCTACTTTAAGTGAAAAGTAATATTTTTTTTATTGTTTTTTTTTTTTACAGTGATGAAGAGAATCTGCCCATGACTGATTAATGCAGCGCCAAACCTCATCCAAGCAACATTTTGTGAAAGCTGGATCCAGTTTAACAAAGAATGGGCCCCTCTTCATTTTACTGTCTTGTGTTTAGGGGTAAGGAGGGTGTGTGTGTGTGTGTGTGAAAGAGCAGAAGATGTTTAAAGTTTTTCAGAAGACATGCAGATCATGTGTTTTGTCATAGTACTGTAGTGTAGAAAGTTCTTCATTTTAGACAGAAGCTGTTAATGACTTTGGTAGCAGTCATTTGCATCGATTATATCATGAATTGTTTTCGTAATTCACTGCATAGTGTAAAGTGAAAGTCACATGAATTGTTTTTAGTCACTGCATAAAAAAGTCGTTCATTCTGTTTCAGAGTTGCATGTATTTTCACTGTAAGCTCTGAAAATGACGCTTCTGCTCTGTATGCATGGGTTTTCACCTGTTTTGTACTTTGGCTCTGTGTGTTTGTGTTTTTCCTATTATTTGTACTTCCACTGTGTGTGTGTTTTTCCTGTTTTGTACTTCCACTGTGTGTGTTTTTACTTCCACTCTGTATGTATGTTTTTTACTGTTTTGTACTTCCACTCAGTATGTATGTGTTTTTTTTCCACAGTTTTGTTCTTCTGCTCTTTATGCACGCGTTTTTTCCATAGTTTTGTTCTTCTGCTCTGTATGCATGCGTTTTTCCATGTTTTGTTCTGCTCTGTATGCATGCTTTTTGCATGCTTTTTTCCACAGTTTTGTTTCTGCTATGTATGTTTGTGTTTTTCCACAGTTTTGTTCTTCTGCTCTGTATGTATGTGTTCCCCCAGTGTGTTATTTTTACAGCATGTTTGTTTCACTCACTGGATCGAAACACTGGGATGTACATCATGATTTTGTGTTAGGAGCATATGGATGAGTTGTTTTGTATACATGAAACTGTTCCTGTCCTTGGTTTTGTGTTAATGCATTGTACTCATCATTTTTTTTTTGATTACTCAAGAGATGGCTTGTGAGACTTATGATCTAAGGGTAGAGTTGGATTTTCTTTTGATGGTCGCTTGCGGTCATGTATATTGTTAAAGCACTGTAGTGTAGCCAGTTCACTTTGACAGAAGCTGTGAATGACTTTGAAAATAATTGTGTGTGTTGGTTATGTCATGAATTGTTTTTGTCATTCACTGCATTGAGTAATATGATAGTCTTATGAATTGTTTCTGGCTGATGCATGTCAAAGTGTCTTTGATTCTGGTGCAGGTTGACATGTGTTTTTTTATCGTTAGCCTTGACATAGACGCTTTTCAGCCTGCATGCATGTTTTTCCCCCCTAGTCTTTTTTTTTTTTTTTTTTTTGAAAGATACTGATATTACTAGCAGTATTGAAACATGGGGATGTACACAAAGATTTCTGTTCATTCTGAGTTATACATTGTATATTTATGTACGAATGAAACTGTGCATGTCAAAGCTTTGTGTTCAATGTGTATTGTTTTTTTTATTATTATCATATGATTATTCAGAGGATGGCATGTGAGACTTCTGACCTAAAAATAGTCAGGATTTTCTTACTGATTTTTTTTTTTTTACTGTAGGTGTGGTCTTAATAGAATTACTTGAAGAGCTCTGCTTGATGTTAGCTGTTAAAAACAAAATGATAATTTTTCTCTTTTTTTTTTTTTCAGTGAAGCTGCTGATCTGCGTATGGATGATTTTTACACAAAAAAGCAGACCTTGTCTGGGCAGGAACTTCTGAAAGCTGTTTTCAGTTTTACAAGAAGGTAGGGGTGTGTGCATGTGTGTGTGTGTGTGTGTGTGTGTGCAGAAAACTTTTTTATTTTGATGAAAGCTTTGGATGATCATGTGTATTGATTGTGTCATGAATTGTTTACATTCACTGCAGGCATTCTGTTTCAGGTTGGCATGCATGTTTGTAATGAGCACTGTCACCAACGCTGTTTCTTAATATACACATGCCTTCACCCAATTTGATTATTCACAAAATGTTCGTTTTACATACAGCAATATTGAATTGTTTGGTGTAAAGATATTTCATTGATAAACACTGAGCTGTACTCAAATAATATTATGGACAATTTTGTTGTGCATGCCCTAAGTGTTGTGTTGATGTGCTCTGTATTATCATTAATATATACAATTGCTCAAGGAATGGCTTGTTAGAGTTCTGACCAAAGATATGGTGGTTGGACAAAGATACAGGTTGGAATGTTTTTTTTTTGTTGTTTTTTTTTTTTTTAAAGAGCTCTGCTTGATGTTAGCTACTTTAAGAGAAAGGTAATTCTTGTTCTTGTATTTGTTTTTACAGTGATGATGAGAATCTGCCCACGACTGATTAATGCAGCACCAGACCTGATCCAAGCAACATTTTGTGAAAGCTGGATCCAGTTTAACGAAGAATGGGCCCTCTTCTTTTTACTGTCTTGTGTTTAGGGGTAAGGAGGGTGTGTGTGAGTGTGTGTGTGAAAGAGCAGAAGATGTTTAAAGTTTTTCAGAAGACATGCAGATCATGTGTTTTGTCATAGTACTGTAGTGTAGAAAGTTCTTCATTTAGACAGAAGCTGTTGATGATTTTGGTAGCAGTTACTTGCCTTGATCATATCATGAATTGTTTTCGTAATTCTCTGCATAGTGTAAAGTGAAAGTCACATGAATTGTTTTTAGTCACTGCACAAAAAAGTGTCGTTCATTCTGTTTCAGAGTGGCATGCATTTTCACTGTAAGCTCTGAAAATGACACTTCTGCTCTGTATGCATGGGTTCTCACCTGTTTTGTACTTCCGCTGTGTGTATGTGTTTGTCCTGTTTTGTACTTCCACTGTGTGTATGTGTTTTCCTGTTTTGTACTTCCGCTGTGTGTATGTGTTTGTCCTGTTTTGTACTTCCGCTGTGTGTATGTGTTTGTCCTGTTTTGTACTTCCACTGTGTGTATGTGTTTGTCCTGTTTTGTACTTCCACTGTGTGTGTATGTTTGTCCTGTTTTGTACTTCCACTGTGTGTATGTGTTTGTCCTGTTTTGTACTTCCGCTGTGTGTTGTGTTTTACTGTCCTGTGTGTGTACTGTCCGCTCCACTGTGTGTGTGTGTTTGTCCTGTTTTGTACTTCCACTGTGTGTGTATGTTTTGTCCTGTTTTGTACTTCCACTGTGTGTATGTGTTTGTCCTGTTTTGTACTTCCGCTGTGTGTATGTGTTTGTCCTGTTTTGTACTTCCGCTGTGTGTATGTGTTTGTCCTGTTTGTACTTCCGCTGTGTGTATGTGTTTGTCCTGTTTTGTACTTCCGCTGTGTGTGTATGTGTTTGTCCTGTTTTGTACTTCCGCTGTGTGTATGTGTTTGTCCTGTTTTGTACTTCCGCTGTGTGTATGTGTTTGTCCTGTTTTGTACTTCCACTGTGTGCGTATGTGTTTTTCCCATTTTGTACTTCCACTCTGTATTTATGTGTTTTTTTTTAACAGCTTTGTTCTTTTGCTCTGTATGTATGTGTTTTTTCCACAGTTCTGTTTTTCTGCTTTGTATGTATGTGTTTTCCACAATTTTGCTCTTCTGCTCAGTATGCATGTGTTCCCCCAGTTGTGTTATTACAGCATGTTTGTTTCACTGACATAATCGAAACACTGGGATGTACATCATGATTTTGTGTTTGTTAGGAGTATATGGATTAGTTGTTCTGTGTACATGAAAATTGTGTGCCTGTCCTTGGTTTTGTGTTAATGCATAGTATTCATCATTTTTATATGATTGCTCAAGAGATGGCTTGTGAGACTTCTGATCTAAGGGTAGAGTGTGTGCATTTTCTTTCGATGGTCCTGTGCGGTCATGTGTATTGTTAAAGCAATGTAGTGTAGCCAGTTCACTTTGACAGAAGCTGTGAATGACTTTGAAAATAATTGTGTGTGTTTGTTATGTCATGAATTGTTTTTGTCATTCACTGCATTGAGTAATGTGATTGTCTTATGAATTGCTTCTAGCAGATGCATATAAAAGCGTCCTTGATTCTGTTGCAGGTTGGCATGTGTTTTTATTGTTAGCTTTTACATAGACGCTTTTAGCCTGCATGCATGTTTTTCCCCCTAGTTCTTTTTTTTTTTTGTTGTTGAAAGATACTAATATTACTAACAGTATTGAAACATTGGGGTGTACACAAAGATTTTCTGTTCATTCTGAGTTATACACTGTGTGTATTTTTGTACAAATAGAACTGTGTGCATGTCAAAGCTTTGTGTTTAATGTGTATTGCATTTATCATTATCATATGATCATTCAGAGGATGGCATGTGAGACTTCTGAATTAAAATTCAGTCTGGATTTTCTTACTGTAGGTGTGGTCCTAATAGAATTATTTGAAGAGAGCTGCTGTGCTTGATGTTAGCTGTTTAAAACAAAATGATAATAATTTTCTCTCCTTTTTTTTTCAGTGAAGCTGCTGATCCATGTATGGATGATTTTTAACGCAGACCTTGTCTGGGCAGGAACTTCTGAAAGCTTTTCAGTTTTACAAGAAGGTAGGGGTGTGTGTGTGCGTGTGTGTGCGTGCAGAAATCTTTTAGACTTTGATAAAAGCTTTGGATAACATCATGTGTGTATGATTGTGTCATGAATTGTTTACATTTCACTACAGGCATTCTGTTTCAGGTTGGCATGCGTGTTTGTAATGAGCACTGACACCAACGCTGTTTCTTAATATATGCATGCCTGTCCCCAACTTTATTATTCACAAAATGTTCGTTTTACATACAGCAGTATTGAAATTGGTATACAGATATTTTAATGAACAAACATTCAGCTGTACTCAAAGAATACTATGGACAATTTTGTTGTGCCTGCACTAAGTTTTGTGTTTGATGTGCTCTGTATTATCATTTATTATACAATTGCTCAAGGTATGGCTTGTTAGAGTTCTGACCCAAAGATACAGGTTGGACAAAGATACAGGTTGGAATTTTCTTTAAAAAAAAAAAAGCTGTGCTTGATGTTAGCTATTTTAAGTGAAAGGTAATTCTTGTTCTTGTTTTTGTTTTTACAGTGACAATGAGAATCTGCCCATGACTGATTAATGCAGCGCCAAACCTCATCCAAGCAACATTTTGTGAAAGCTGGATCCAGTTTAACGAAGAATGGACACCTCTTCTTTTTACTGCCTTGTGTTTAGGGGTAAGGAGTGTGTGTGTGTGTGTGTGTGTGTGTGTGTGTGTGAAAGAGCAGAAGATGTTTAAAGTTTTTCAGAAGATGACATGCAGATCATATGTTTGTGTCATAGTACTGTAGTGTAGAAAGTTGTTCATTTAGACAGAAGCTGCTAATGACATTGGTAGCAGTTATTTGCATTCATTATCACATGAATTGTTTTCATAATTCACTGCATTGTGTAAAGTGAAAGTCACATGAATTGTTTTTAGTCACTGCACAAAAAAGTGTCGTTCATTCTGTTTCAGAGTGGCATGCATTTTCACTGTAAGCTCTGAAAATGACACTTCTGCTCTGTATGCATGGGTTCTCACCTGTTTTGTACTTCTGCTCTCTGTGTGTGTGTTGTTCTTCCTGTTATTTGTACTTCCACTCTGTGTGTATGTGTTTGTCCTGTTTTGTACTTCCACTCTGTGTGTATGTGTTTGTCCTGTTTTGTACTTCCACTGTGTGTATGTTTTTTTCCCATTTTGTACTTCCACTCTGTATTTATGTTTTTCCACAGTTTTGTTCTTCTGCTATATATGTATGTGTTTTCCCTGTTTTGTACTTCCACTGTGTGTGTATGTGTTTTTGCATAGTTTATAGGAGTATATGGATTAGCTGTTCTGTATACATAAAACTGTGCCTGTCCTTGGTTTTGTGTTAATGCATAGTATTCGTCATTTTTATATGATTACTCAAGAAATGGCCTGCGAGACTTCTAAGGAGAGTGTGGATTTTCTTTAGATGTGTGTTTTTTTTAAAAGAAGAACTCTGGTGTTAGCAATTCAAAACAACAGGGTATCTTTTTGTTCTTCCAGAGTGAAACTGCTGATCTGCCTGAGGAGGATGTTTAGTGCAGCAGCAGCCCTTACCTGGGCAGCACCATCTGAAGGCAACAGAGCATTTCTTCCTCCTACTGTTTTCTGAGTAGGTGTATCTGTCTCTGTGTGTTGCATGAGAGAGCAGAAACAGTTTAAAGCTTGATGGAAGCGTTGGATGATGCTAAGATCATGGGTGTTGTCATAGCACTGTAGTGCAGCCAATTCTTCACTTTAACAGCAGCTGTCAGTGACATTCTGAACTCTATCTGTAGATACACATTTTAGGTGGAACTAGTCTTCCCCTGTGTATATGCAATGTTTGTGGTTGCAAAACAGTTGCTTATATTTATCAACTTGTTTTTGTAGCATGTTTATCCTTTCCTTTTTTCTTTTTGTTTTTAAGAATGTCTGTCGTAGATCTTTGAGCTAGTCTCTGTCAGTATTTTTAATAGATGAATTCAATTTGAATATGTGAAGCTAGTTTTAGAATGTAAAAAACGGGTGTTGTGCACTGCTGTACACTTAGTGCTGCACCGAGTGAGGCAGCACATTGTGATCAGTGTATAATGCTGCTGCATATAGATTTGTAGGTAATGAAAAGTTAATAATGTGTGTGAATATGTCATTGTCTTTCAGTTGCATCCAGTTGTATGGTAGTTTGTTTTTTTTCCCGCATACCCAGACTGATATTCCTGTGGACACTCCCAATATAGGCAGGCAAGGATTAATCCCATCTACCCAGCAAAGGGAGTGGAGTTTTGTGTGTGTGATCGTTTCTTATCCTGCCATTAAGACAGCCATACTCCAGCTTCAGGGAAGGTGCATGCTATGCGTAATGTGTCATCTATACCAACAGCCGAACTAGCTTTCTCTTCTGAAAGTTGGTGATGGGATTTTACGTGTGTGCAAGATGTTATGCGTGCGTTCACACACATGGAACCTTGGTTTATAGTCTCATTTGAGGGACTGTATGGGAAATGGAGTCATAAATAATGTTAACTCCGAGGGAAAAAAAAAATTCCACTATACTGAAATGATCTGGCGGAGATTCAAACCTGCATTACCAAGATCATTAGTCCAGCGTTCTACTGTTCCAGCCACTGTTTCATGGTTTAATGAATTGTTTTCAGTCATGGCATAGAGTAGTACCATTCATTCTCTAACAGGCTGGCATGGAAATTTATAGTAAACGCACCGACAGTTTCACTTTTTGTTTCCTCCAATTTTTCTTATTTACAAAATTTTATTAACAACAGTATTGAAATTATTTAAATTTGAAGTATTTCAGGAACAGACACTGGTATGCACATTACCATTTTATATTTTTAAAGGAGTGTATGTGATATATTCATCTGAAATTGTGCTTTGTCCTAGGTCTAATTGATGCACTCTGTACTATGTGTATGTGATAGATCAAGGTATGGCTTTGACACTTTTTGACCTAAAGATGCAGTATGGATTTTCTTACTGTAAATGAGGCCCAAATGTAATAATTTGCAAAGAGCTGTCAGCTCTATTTCAGATACTATGGTAACCTTTTCCTTGTTCTTGGTGTGCAGTGATACTGCTGATGTGGATGCTGCAGCTGACCTCATCTGGGCAATGTCCTGAAAGCTGAATTTTGTACAGTGTACTGTCATTATCATTCTGTGGCTGATGGAAACTGAAACTCCTGTGTGTTGTTGACTGCATATGTGACAGAAAGCAACTGATGTGTTTTAGGAGATTGTAGTGGGAAAATATTCGTTGTCGAATGATTGATCCAAGACTCATTTGCTGTGTGTGTTGTTGACTGCATATGTGACAGAAAGCAACTGATGTGTTTAGGAGATTGTAGTGGGAAAATATTCGTTGTCGAATGATTGATCCAAAGACTCATTTGCTGTGTGTGTTGTTGACTGCATATATGACAGAAAGCAACTGATGATGTGTTTAAGATTGTAGTGGGAAAATATTCGTTGTTGAGTGATTGATCCAAAGACTCATTTGCTGATTTTAGTGTCAAATTTTGTGATATTCTGTTGAAAATGGGACAATAGCTCTTAGTAAATGCACCATGAATGCAAAGTAAAAGATGAGTGCTCTTTTTGAGTCCATTCGTCTGCATGCTATGAAGTCATAATGATCATCACACTCAGATTTTTTTCAATTTTGTTTTTGCCTGCATGATTTTATACATATGCGTCATCCTGATACAGAACCTCAGTACATGTTCAAAATATGTTCTTCTGAAAGTGATTGATTTCTTCTTTTCAAACATGCTAAAAATCACGTTGACAATGATCACAAATGTAGGTTGTGAAGTAAATTAGAAAAAAAGGTAAAACCCATATGCTGGCAGGGATTCCAGTGCTACCAATGGCGAGTGGAAGGAAAGGAAAAGAACGGTAGCCGCCATATGTAGGCATTGTGCAAATATAAATATCTATAGAGGTATTTTTTTTCTGTAATTTGTAGCAAAACTTCATACAACATGAGAACATCAGGCGGGATTTAAAAAAAAGGTTATTCCACAGTCATCATATATTACTCAGCTTGCTGACGTTCAGAAACAAATTTGCAAATAATTACAGAAACGGTTGTATCGCCGCATGAAAAGTTTGTGTTGTAAGGTAAAAGCAAAAAAAAGATCAAGAGCGAAAATTAGCAGGGTTTGTAAAGTGAATGAGTGGGGTTAAACAATATGGTCTGTAGCCTGTAACATTTTCTTTATTCATTGAGTTACTAAGTTTGACCTTTTACAATTGTTTGTGCTGATGACATTTTACTATCAAGAGCCAGTGGTTGGTATACAGACAACAGAATAATTTGTACTCCACAGAAAGGAAACTGGAATGAAATATTGTGAATAAGACAAATGTTGTCACGTTTCCCAGCAGCAAGCAGACTAAAAAAAGAAAAAAGAGTAAGACGAATATTGAATACGAATAAGACGAACACCGTCATGTTTCTCTGCAGCAAGCAGATTAGAGTGAAATGTAATATGAATAAAACGAATAATGTGTTTTATAAATGGATATATCTTGCATGCCGCTGAAAATAAGGACAAAAAAAGAATAGTTGTGGTTAATGCATACAATCATCTTGGTATTTATTTCACAGCCACTAGGTTTTGATTTTGCTTGTCGTTACATAGTCAGATGAGTGAAGAAGGCAGTTACCTTTTAAACATTTTGTACAAGTTGGACAGCAATTCCTTCAGTGTTTTTACAAAGTTATTTGATTCACAGGAGCAACCTAGTTTACAATATGGAGCAGAAGTATGGGCTTTTGAGAAAACATTCCATAATTGAAACGGTTCACTTATATGCTAGAAATACTGTTTGAATGAGAACACCCAGTGATCTGGTTTATAGTGAACTTGTTATGAAAATTCTGATTTGAAATGTGTAAAAATGCTAGCTCAAATTAACAAGAATGTAGGACTGCAGGACACCCTGTAAAGGGTAAGGGTAAGGGGACATGGGTTCCAATGTGCAACAGTGGATTTGTTTAGGATAACCAAAGTAATGAAAATGTATCGGCATTTCTGAATTGTTTTAAACAGAGGATTGTTAACTGCAGACTGCAGGAAACTGGCATGGAGACCTGTTTACCCTTTCCCTTTCCATACACAATTGAGTATTCATGGCACAGGTTGTTTGTAAATTCCAAGAAAAAATTATTGAATACAACATTTTTTTTTCCTGTGTACAAAATGATGCCTATAATTCCGAGAAGAAAACTGTTCTTACCTGTAAGGTTTTGCATTCAAGCACCTTTACATCTTTTTTTTCCTCTCTTTTTTTTGTTATTCATTGTTATACAGTCAAGTACATTTACATTGTTCATATATTTAATTTCAAAATGTTTCCAAGTCCCACCGTGATGAGAAGAGACTATAAGACTGTAATCAGCGAAAATTGCCCCTGAACTCAACATGGGTGAAAATCACCAGTTCTGAAAACACTGTACAGATAAACATGTTATCCTTCCCAGTAGCAAACTCTGAGATTATTGGAAAATTTGTTTGCACAGCTGTGTGCAGTGAGAAAGGCTCTCTCTCTCTCTCTGTCTGTCTGTCTCTCTCTCCCTGAAATGCCTACA
>JADBJO010030357.1:10000-17984 GCA_016801955.1 Conus betulinus | reverse complement strand
AGTGACAAAAGCATATTAAGAGTAGGCAACCATTAATTTAATTAATTAAGCAAGCAACAAGCAAGTGGTAAGTGTAAGTAGAATATTGTATGCGGGTAAGCGCATACGTAACGTAAATGAGGTAAGTCAGTAGCTCACTGACTAGCTAGAGAACTAACAAACGTAACTAAACAGACAGGCTAGAACCTGACTGATGCTTCTGGACTAAGGAAAAACTAAAGGTATCGAAGTCACTAAATCGATAAGTAAAATAAGCAGGGTAAGGTAAGTAAGTATAGATATAAACAATTGGTAAAGTAATAAAAAAAAAATGGGGTAAGTAAGTCGAGTAGGTACGATATACTAACCAGCTAGTTCAACATACTCACTCACTCACGTCACTCAACTCACCTCACGCACTCACTCACTACTTCACTCACTCACCCCACTCAGATCACTCACTCCTTCACTCAGGCTAACAGGTAGGTTAAACTAAACTAAACCCCCCCAAATACAGTGACTTATCAAACAAAATGATTCATTCAGATGTTCTAACTATTGTTATGATTTACTGTTTGCAAATGAATGATGCTTCTTCATAGGCATCTGATAAAGTTCTAGACTTAATTCTTCTGTTCGGAAATTTTCTCTCTCTTTTCTTTGTTTTTTTTTTTTTTTATAACAGGCGCGACAGCCAATGAAGATGCATTACTTAAACTTGTCAACAACACAAAAAATGAAACTCGGATATAAAAACAGAGCATTTTTTATGTACATACAGATCTGTTAGATTCCACAGAAACTGGCAATTACAAACAGTTCATCAAAAACGGACGAAAATTGAAGAAATAAATCATAAATCTATCCACTGTGGTAAAGTGCCAACAAAAACAGAGTATAAAGAAGAATCCTATTAATATTGAAGTGTGCATTTATGGACAGGATTTTGAAAAACAGAAACTGGCGTCAACAGGTATCATTTTTGAAAGTACCCGTCTCTTGAAAAAACAGACTGGTAAGAGAGAGAGAGAGAGGGAGATGAGAGAGGAGAGGAGAGAGAAGAGAGAGAGAGAGAGAGGAGAGAGAGAGGAGAGAGGAGAGGGGAGGAGAGAGAGAAGCGAGGAGAGAGAGAGGAGAGAGTTTCTGTTTTCTTGCATCGTTGCCTATGTATTTATCGGCTTGTTTGTTTCAGCATCGGTTACCCTTTCGGTCTGATCCACAGTATGGCTTGAACATGTTTGACCGTACCTATGTCATATGATTAATGAGATCCAGGAAACGAACAAACAAGTGGATGAAAAATCTTTGTAAACGACGAGGTGAATAAGGAGATAGAGAGGAAGCCGGGGAAAACCCCAGTGAGCCAGCCATCAATGTGAAATACCTATCTGAGTGATTGCCAGCCATGCAACCATAGATCAAGATAGGTTTTCGACTATTGAATTGACGAATTTACGAACTGATGGACTGACTAAGTAAGTAAGTAAGTAATACGTAAGTAAGTGAGTGAGTGAGTAAAGTAAGTAAGTGAAGTGAGTAAGTAAATAGTGAGTAAGTAAGTAAGTAAGTAAGTAAGTAAGCAGGAAGGAGGGTGGGTGCGAGAATGAGTGGATAGCTAGATAGGTAGACAGGTAGAAAGATAGGAAGGTAGGTAGGTATGTAAGTAGGTATGTAGGTAGGTATTCAACTAATTAGTTGACAGGTAGAAAGATAGGAAGGTAGGTAGGTATGTAAGTAGGTATGTAGGTAGGTATTCAAACTAATTAGTTGACTAACTGATTGACTGACTAATTGACTTATCAAGTGACTAACTCAATGACTGATTGATGGCCAACTGAAAGAATAACAGAGTGATTTATTAGATAACTGTCTGCCTGCCTGACAAATTGACAAATTGACGTGGGAACTGAGTGAGTGACTAACTAGCCAAGTAATTAACGAACTAACTTATCAATGACTGACTGACTGACTGACCTGACTGGCTGACTGCCTGCCTGTCTGCCTGTTGCCTAGCTGCCTGCCTGCCTGTATGCCTGCCTGTCTGTCTGACTGACACTGACTAATTGACGGTCGCACGGACAGATGGACGGACGGACGGACATTGGACTGACTGACAGACGGACGGACGGACCAACTGATCGACTGACCAACAAAAAATCAACTAATCGATCAACCAATCAACCAGCGCACTCAGTCATTAACTCACCCACTTACTCACTCTCTCACCAACAAACCACTGACTAAAGTAGTGTGTGGATAAGCAAATAAACATAATCAAGAAAACAAGCAGTGTCTTGAGTCATCCAAGCAATTAAAGCAAAACTAAATAACTTAAAGTACAGTAAAGAAATCTTAAAGAACTCAGTTTTAAAAATAAATACAGATGAATAAGCACAGACAGGTAAATTTCAGTTATTTTAAAAGATGTTTTGGGGAGGCTAGACGTTATGGAAAAAAAAAAGAAAAGAAAGATGCATTTGATATTCGACCCTTTGATGTGAAAATGAAATCTCTTTTGTAAAAGCTTACTGGTTAGAGGGTTTGTACCTGGTGATTTTGTGTCTGGGCTCTCTGTATGTTTCTTTGAAGATGACGTGATCATCCACGTTGCCTTTGAAGATGCTGTATGATTCGTTTTGTTTTCTGCCTTTTGTTTCTCATCCATTCAGTGTGTTGTTGTATCGTCGTTTGCCCATTAATCCATTCATTTTTTTTTAAGTGGGGGTTTTCAATTTATTCATTTAAGCGATGACTTGCTCCTCTCTCTCTCTCTCTCTCTTCTCCTCCCATCTCTCTCTCTCCTCTCTCTCTCTCTCTCTCCTCTCTCTCTCCCTCTCTCTCTCCTCTCTCTCTCATCTCTCTCTCTCCTCCTCAATCTCGCTCCTCTCTCTCTCCTCTCTCTCTATCCGCCTGCTATTTGCCATTTTAAGCTCATTTTCTGCTGATGCTTCTTCTGTGTGTTCGTGACCATTCTGTTCTATTGGCTCATTGATTCTTTGAAATAGAGATTCTTTTGTATTACGCGCACGCGTCGCGCGTTGTGTGTGTGTATGTGTGTGTGTGGGGGGGGGGGGGGGGGGGGGGGGGCTGTGGGCGGGGTGCGTGCGTGTGTGAAACTTTTTTCTTTTTTTAAATCAACATCTGTTATTATTATTATTTCTTTTTCCACCTTCCTATTCGTTCTGAACTTAGAGTCAGACATCTCAAAGTTATCATTCATCAATGAAGTTTCAATACTTTGAGTATGTCACCCTCCATCTAATGCACGTGGTTCGGCGTTAAGCGTAATAAGATCAGAACTGGCACCACAGATAAGCTGATGAGCATTCCTGTCTATGCAATGGAAGGACGCGACAGTCATCACTGCAATACCGCGGCCCAGCTCTAGTCATCAAGCAATCTCTTAACGTCGCCCGCCGCAGAACAGATCTTGAAACAGATCTTGAAACTAGCACTGTTGAGTGCATCTGGATATAAAATTCCAAATGAACACCCTTGTTAATGTGATTTATGTAGCAATCCATGCTCCAAATATAAGCGGTATGACAATTTCGCAAAAAGAAAAAAAAAAAAAAAAAAGTGGACAAAATCTGTCACAAATGTTCAAATATTCAATTACTTGATGTTAAAGCAACAACATGACCGTTTCACAAAAAACAGTGGACAAAATATGTCACAAATGTTCAAGTATTCAGTTACTTGATGTTAAAGCAACAACCAGTCCGAACAAACCAAAACTGACACTTCGTGCATTCGATCAGTTTATAGAAACCCTAACGAAAAGTAACAAAAAAAAAAAAAACTGCGACTCTTATTGATAATATAGCACAAACAACAAGTCAGCAAAAGAAGGTAATTTGGAAGTACTTTCTAGCACCAGTGATCTCATGCCCATTCTTCTGTACGTGGTCCTTCTGGCTTCCAGAGCCGCTTGCCAAAGGCCACACAACCATCCTGTTTCGCTGCTACAAAACAAAATCAGTAAAAACAAACATACCTCTTCGACTGAGCACTTCGCCATTTCCCTTCACGTTAGAATTAGGCCTACATAGCCGTCTATGACGCACTGTCGTTCTGGTACCAAACATTCCTTACCATCACAATTACACATACACTGCTGAACACGCTCGCGCGTGCGCGCGCGCGCGCGCGCACACACACACACCACACACACCACACACACACACACACACACACACACACACACACACACACACCACGCACACACACACACACACACACACACTCACTCACTCGCACAAAATAAAATCCTCAGAAAAAGCCCATGGTAGATTCCAGAACTATTGCAAGAAATGATTCTCTTTGACCAGCTCAAGAAAGTAAATTCAGTTAACGAAAAACAAAAAGCAGAGAAATCCTCTATGAAGTGAAACTGAATAAGCCAAAATGGAGTTCCGCTGTCTGATGATTACAGAAACAAAAAGCAATGCGCCTCTATGGAGGGTAAGAAACGCTAGAGTTTACTGAAGGCGCCCCAGATGCACACAATTCAACTGCAGACGAAAACTCCCTGACACGTTCAATGCACCCTGTTTGTCATTAACAGACATCATCACTCGAACTCCACAGACTTCAGAGAATCCAGCGAATCCACTTATCCCTCTTCGCTAATACTGTTCTGCGGACCCAGTAACTCACTTCATATCCCCCCTCACGTTGTACTTGGAATAGGGGGACGCCCCTGACCCAGTTAAAGAAGAAAAAAGTCCCACGTGTCCTGCTTAGCATAACCCACATTTATACTCAAACTCCCCTTGCCTAACATCTGAATCTCATATACATATTACAGGCCTATAAAAAACTAATGTCTCCCCCTCACCAGCCGCCGTGGCGAAAGTGGTTAGCGTTCGCGGGACTCTCCGGCTGGGAGGTCGTGGGGTTCGAATCCCATCAGAAGCATGTGTGTTTTTCTGCCCCGACCGGCCTCCTACCCAGAGTTGAGTTTGCTGCGGGCTCAGTTGGGAAGACTGGGACCACACAGTCGAGTTTCATCCACTTAAAATGGATGCGTTTCTGAGAAGTGTCGCTCAAATTTTTCCTCACCAACACTGCAGGTGTCTGTATCTCTCAGGCCTGTTGACGCCCGGGATATATGTATGAAAGGAATCGCGTAGAGTACAACCCTGTCATGTAAGTCTCAGACCGAAATGGAAATCCGTAGCATCATCTTAATCATCCTCATTCTCATCGATCGATCGAATAAATCAAAAAAAAAGTCTCAAATTCTGTGGCCCTTCATTGCCCTGCTCTCATGTGATCCTCAATTTCGATGTCCTCTCCACTTCGTGGCCTGGTTTTGGTTCCATCTGGGTCGTAACCGGTATCTCGGGCCGCCCGACGAGCTCACCTCAAAGCCGGCTCCGAGACATTGTCCATGGGGGCTGTCGTGGACGTACGTGGGGGGGTGCAACCTCCGGGGGGAGAGCGTATGCACTCCCGCTCGGCTCGCGCGACTAATAGCAAGATTATTGTCGTCAGTAGGGGGCTTAGTAGTGTGATGTTGCTGCGGCACGATGCTATTGAATCAGAACCAGGCGCCACTGAACACCACTGAAGTGACTCGGCGGCAGGTGCAGTTCCTCCCTCCGGTGGGTTGCCTTCTTGACGACTTGACATCTGAGGTTTTTGGGTTTTGGGGAGACAGCATGGCAGCTCCGAGTTTATGCTGTTTTGGGCTCGTGCGCTTACTTCGGCCTCTTAAAAAAAACTTTTTCCTCTTTTCTTTTCTTTTTGCCGGTGCCGTGCTGTGGGCGGTTTTCTCCCTTAAAAAAAAAAAAAAAAAAAAAAAAAAATCTTTTTTTTTCGCGCTGTGCGGGCTGGTTTTTCTGTGTGTCGGGGGTGGTTTCGGAATGAAAAAAAAAAAAAAAAAAAAAAAAAAAAAAAAAAAACTGCCTTTTTTTTCTGAAGGTGGCTCAGAGGTGTTGGGACAGCAAAAAAAAAAAAAAAAAAACAAAAAAAAAAAAAAAAAAAAAAAAAAAAATAAAAAAAAATCCCCCCGGGCTCCCCTCAAACTTTTCAAAAGAAAAACTGTAAAAAAAAATCAACGTGAAAAAAAAAAACAAAAATAAAAAAAAAGAAAAATAAAAAAATCAAATAATCTAACCTCATCCGTGCACAAAATTCAAAAAGTGCTTTACCTCTTAAGTAAAATCAGTTCAGTTCCTGTCATTTCCTATCTATTTCTTTACGTCAGTTCTATGCCTCGGGGGGCGCTCGGCGAAAAACAAAAACACAAAAACACAAACAAAACAAAAAAAAAAAAAAAAAACAACACACACGCGTGATCAAACAGATGGATGAACATCGTGTTTTAGAATTAACGACAAATAAAACGAATTAACGTTGCAAATTAGTTCCGTAATTGATGCAAAGATCAAATCAAACGGATTTTTTTTCTCTCCAATGCATTTCAGTTACAGTGCAAGGTCAGATCTTACGGCAATGTCACGTATCGTTACACTTTAACAATATGAGATGGGAGTGGGTGATGGCCCACGGAAAGAATTTCTCTGTTGATGAGAAGCGAAGCGCATTCTCATAGTGGTTCAGAGATGAAAAACGAAAGCCACCCACACATTCCTTCCTCTAAATAACAAATCTAAGTTGATATAAAGCATGAGTTATGTGTAAATTGTCGACAAACATCATGCCATGTTACATTAATTCTTGCTGGTATAAGGCAATAATTCTGGTTTCAGACATTCTTTTTACTCTGACTCACTGACTCACTGATCAAACCAAAGCAAGCCCAGCCTACTTGGGATCATAACTACCCTTCTGCTGCTTCTGCCCCGCCCCCTTATCTCTCTTCTCCCCATCCCTCCCTCTCTCCCTCCCTCTCTCCCTCCCTCCCCTCTCTCTCCCTCCCTCCCTCCTTCCCTCCATCCCTCCCTCCCTCTCTCTCTCTCTCTCTGTCTCTGTCTCTCTCATTTCATCTACTCATACATTTATTATTTCCATTCGTGTATCCGTTCTTTCTTTCCTCTTACATATTTGTTTCGTTTCTGAAGTTTTCTCCCTTAAGACATGCATTGTAGGATTAATGTCTTCCTCCTCTTATCTCTTTACGCGCATTCTGAACATGTGATACAACACTAAATCACAGGATATTATTTCAAGTCACATCAGGCCATTTTATGCCTAGTCACACCACAGTGCATTGCTGCATACTGGACCACATCACACCACGATCTCCTACCATATAATACCACACCACACCCTACAACGGCACTCCACACTATGACATAATGTGCTACACCACATCACACCACAAATACCACATCACAACCCTCTACATTATACCACGTCCCACCACACCATACTGCAACTTCAGAGTATCACAATCTACCATGCAACACTACAACATAGTATACTATGCCACCGCCACAAACCTACCACGACAGACAACAAACTACCACACCCGACGGAGTCGACCGCCCCGGACCCTAGCACAGCTCAGTGCCTGGAACGTGAATGCGAAAAAACCTCCAGCAAGAAAAACAGTTCTCTGTGAACTCGAAATGAGACTTAAGTGGTGCCGGTGACGTGAAACGGTTTTCTGTGTAAGTCCAGTGAAAAATACTTTCCCTAAAGGATACAATTTCTGGTACATGCATGCACTGTATCATCAACAAGGTCATTCTTGATTTACTTTCACGAACACCTCATTTCTAGATGACGGTAGGCCTGTCTTTTTCTCCCTGTTTTCACAAATTCATTCTATCCTCTTTGTGCCTCTACATCAGTTTTTTTTTTTTAATCCCAATCAGAAAACAAAATTGAAAATATGGCAATTGTTTAGTGAAATACCTCTTTCTGTAAAACTGTCCACAGTCCCAGTTTTTACGATGTTTTGTCAAATGCATTACATGAAAGTTCCGATTTGGTGCGTCAGACATAATGGTTTGTTGTTCACAATACAGGTTACATGTAGGTCATGACTTACTATGTCCACTACCCAACCTACCATCACACCTCAATTTAC
>JADBJO010030356.1:15000-17985 GCA_016801955.1 Conus betulinus | reverse complement strand
CGGGGTAGGTGCGAGCTTTGCGTCGATCTGGGCCGCAATGTTGCTCATGAGTGTGTTGAGCCATGGGGGTGGCGTGTCCTGGTTGTCCTGCGACAGGCCTGGCTGGGGATGTGAAGCTTCCCCACTATTTGGCTGCACTACTGGATCCCCCAGGGTGCTTGTGTCGCTGGGTCTGGCTGGCTGATCTGCTCTGGCCTCGCTCGCTTTCAGCGCAGGCCTTCGGCATCGCTGTGGTCTTGTCTTTGGCATCTGTAAAATACCCAATCTTCGGACACAAAAGGGGCTTAGCGTGTGTGTACTTAACTGCCGTGTGTAGGTGGAATGGAATGGGATCAATCAACACTGGTCTGAACTGCACTTGTACTGGCCAAAAGTCACAGCTAATGTAGCCGAATTGTGGAGAAACTGTCCTAGTCGTGGCTAACATGATCACATTGCCAAAAGAACATGCAAACACACCTCTGATACAGCCGCACTGCTGAAAAATTGCTGAGAAGCCTGTAACCTTAGACACGGGTAATGTAGCCACATTGGTGAGGAGCATGCAGAGTTACACAGCTGGTCATCATCACTGCTGAAAATAGCCGAATTGGTGAAAAAAAACATGCAAAAACACATCCGGGCCAGCTACATTGAGGAAGATTTTCTGAGAAACTCGCAAGACGTAGCCGAATTGGTGAAAAAAACATGCAAAAAAACACATCCGGGCCAGCTACATTGAGGAAGATTTTCTGTGAAACTCACAAGACGTAGTCACGGCTCACGTAGCCGCATTGTTGGAAAACATCTAAAGTTATATATATGTAACCATGTAGCCGCATTGCTGGAAAACATGCAAAGTGACATATATATAAACATGCCAAGACACGACAGATGTAGTCAAGGGTAATATGGCCACATTGCTAAAAAAAGATACAAAGTTATATATTAAACCTGCCAAACACAGCTGATGTGGACACAGGGAGGAGAAATTGTTGAGACAGTCACGGTTGATGTAGCTGGATTGCTGCCAAATGTGCATTTACACCGCTGATGTAGCTGCCTAGCAGGAAAAAAAAAAAAATCATGCATTGAGTGGAAAACCTGGATCATGCATATGGCTGCATTGCTGAGATACATGCCAGATGACAGCAGATGACAGCAGATGTAGCTGCATTGAGTGGAAAACATAGGTCACGATTAATATAGCTGCATTGCTGATAAACATGCAAGAGCAAAGCTGATGTAGCTGCATTGAATAGAAAACAGGGGTCACGGCTAATGGAGCCGCATTGCTGATAAACATGCAAGAGCACAGCTGATGTAGCTGCATTGAATAGAAAACAGGGGTGACTCCGTGTTGAACCTTGTGACATTGTCGATTGTTCATCGTTCGGCGCTTTGTCTGCTGGACCTCAGTGACAGTGTGGTCACCAGTTGCACAAACCGTGAACGTTCGGGAAGGAAGGGGAAAAAGTTGGAGTGTGGTGGGAACTGATAGTATGAAAAAAAAGATGGTTCGAGTGTGTGAAGTTGTTTATGATTATCTATCTATCTATAAAATATCTATGTATAGAGAGAGATGCTGAACAATTAAGTAGTGGGGGAAAACAAGTGCAGGTTAACAATTCTTCCATCATTATGGTAATGATTTGGCAAAGATTAAAAATTGAGAGGGAAAAAAAAATTGAAGATGAAATAAATGGGAAAATGTATATCATAAATATGAAAACCCCTTCACTAGCTGCATGAGAAAAACTATCGCAATCCCTCCCGAAGACAGATCTATATGTGTGGCCTGCTCCGAGGCCTTTCGTCCGCTGGATCGGACTCATCAGGGAGACACGGTTGATTGTGTCTGTGCTCTTGGCGTCAGATAAAGACACACCACAGTCCATAATTCTGTGGTGTTCCGACCGCCAAGGGTTCGAAAAAGAATGCAACAGCACCCCCAAAGCAGCCAGCGAAAGGTAAAAGAATTAAACAAAACGAAAGTTTGGAGAGGAAAAAAAAAGTGTTGAAAAACTAAAAACATTACGCAAACAGTATAAAATGTAAGGGACAATCTTTGAGCCTATGCTTGAGGATCCATATAGAGAGAGATTTAGATATATTTGTATGTATTGTGTGGAGGGGAATTGGAACGATTTTTTTTGGGGGGTGGGTGGTGGGGGGGGGGGGGGTAGAGAGGGTGTTGTTGTGTCCCCATTGTGGTTCATATCGCGCGGGCACTTTGGGTTCGGTGGGCCATCCTACCTCTGGATGACCCAGCCCCAGGTTACCACGTGATAGTCCCTGGAATATCCCTGGTCCGGTATTAACCCTGTGTGGGTTGGGGTCCCTTGAGGCTTCCTGGATTTGAAGGTGGGGTGTCGGGGCATTTTTATTGTGTATTTGCTGATTTGGGTGGTTTTGTTTGTATTATTGTTTGAAGATTTTTTTTTGTTTTGCTGATATTGTGTGGGCGAGTGTGAATTTGATATAAAATTCTATTATTTGTTGCACCTATATTATTTGGTGTTTTGTATTTTTGTTCGTGGTGTCGGTAGTTTTAGAGTGTGGGCAGGGTGGATTAAAAGGGGGTACCCTTCTACATTCGGGTATCCCTGTCACCGCACTAGGCGTAGTGACACACACACACACACACACACACACACACACACACACACACACACACAAACAACACACACACACACACACACACACACAGAGTGAGAGAGAGAGAGAGAGAGAGGGACAGAGAGACAGAGAGGGAGAGAGAGAGAGAGAGAGAGAGAGAGAGAGAGAGAGAGAGAGAGAGAGAGAGGAGAGAGAGAGAGAGAGAGAGAGAGAATGAATGAATGAATGATTTATTCAGATTAGGCCATAGCGCATACTGAAGGGGTGACACCCATAATACACTAATAATAAAGAAGAATTCTCACAAAAAGAAATGGAAAAAAAGCAGTTACACATACATACTATGCAAAACCATTATGAATACATCGCTCGTATTTCGCTTTTGTG
>JADBJO010030356.1:0-10000 GCA_016801955.1 Conus betulinus | reverse complement strand
CATCTGCATGCTTTTGTGCTGGGTGTTGTTGTGGCTGGGATTGAAGTCATTGTGTGACGACAACAACAATAATGACGATTGTGAAATTACGTCAGGCAGTGACGTGGAGGTTAGGAACTTCTTCTTCAATAATCTCGCCCAAGGAATTGGCTGTAACTAAGGTACTTGTTGGTAACTCTATTTTGTTCATCATTTGTATTTCTCCTATAGCAGTCATCCGTTTCAGCCGGTTATTTTTACCAGACCTCAACTCTGGTCGACGTGGTCATAACTTGTTCCTGATAAGTTCCTGGGTAAGCGAACTGTTCAGCATTATGAACGCTACCTTCAATTTCTTTGTCTATTATGTTATGGGGTCCCGCTACAGAGAAATATTCTGGTCTTTGGTGAGCAGAAAAGGAAAAGAAACACAACTGAGAAATCGGCCGTAACGGATGCCAGGAAGTTGAACACACACACACACACACACACACACACACACACACACACACACACACACACACACACACACACACACACACACGTACGCACGCACACACACACACACTAACGAGCACGCACGCATACACACACACACACACACACACACACACACACACACACACACACACACGCGCGCGCGCGCGCGCGCGCGAGCAAAGCATAGAGTAAACAAGCTAATATCAATAAAAGAAAAAAAAATCTGTAGCCACACTTGCACAATAATTGGGCTCTACACACATTTATAAGTCTGGCTAACTTCCCCTCAGTCTTGTAACTGTCGTTTCCACCCTATCCTATGCATCTCCACCATATTCACCTCGCTCATCATATCATCATTCTTCCTGTAAACTTCATTCTTCCAAATGAAAATCTTTCACATCTTCCAAGACGCCAAATGAAGACAGCTGGGGAATTCAATTTTAGTTTCTCTGCACCAGGCATATGTCTGGAACTTGCTGCATGCTATCTGTTCTGGGCAACATCTCATCTCTGGCTGAATTTAAAAACAGTCTGAAGACATCTTATTTTCACTAGCATTTCCCTGATCAATGTTGCAAGCTGTGCGCTTTGTGTGGCAGAAGGGAAAGGGAATCTGCCAGTTGCTGTTGGGCCTGTGGGAGGGCTGAGGAGCCTGGAAGTGGTTCTGAATGTGCGTTTCATTTGAGGAATGGTGAACGGATAGCGCACTGAGCTGGCAGTGCTAGATCTTGCGCTCTATAAATACCATTCATGATGTTTTCCGCCAGTCAACCATACTGCGCCAAACAACTAGTCTGCATGCTCCTCCCATTGATGGCAACTGGACAGTTGTTCCCATGCAAGGTATAGGGGTATCTCTGAATGTTGAAACATACCGTTTCAAAACAGCAGCAGGAATATGCAAGCGCCTGCCATCTGCAAAGTGCCTTGATTTATTGGCACAACATTTTCTTATAAAGAAGAAGTTAGCTTTCATCCAGTTGTGATTACAAGAACAATGATTGGTGAATGTCCATTCATCTTGCTGTGGACAAGTGTGTGACCTATGTGACACTGAATCTATAACGACCATTCAGGAAGCCTAGCAGAGTGGACAGGGGCGCACTTAAGATTTTCTTCAGCTTCAATGACAGCGCGTATAACACCCAAGAAATATAAAGTCAGGTTAGAAACTGATCGATGGATACCAGATTTTCTGTAATTAGGCAAGTGACCACAACAGTCACTTCTTGACCCAATTAAAACAAGAACAGATGCAAACATAGCAACAAACAAGTCTACAACTAAATTTCTATATAAAATTTGATGTATTAGTGTTATTTTGATATATTTTTTCCCCTTTTTAAAAGCATCCAAGTTTGAAAAGTTCATTTCGTGCTTACAAAAATAAATAAAAAAATAAACAGAATAAAATAAAAAGAAAACACACACACAATCCAAACGGGAGTTGCTGAAATGCTATATAATGAAAACTTGGTAAACTTGGTAGATAAAGGGTTAAATATCATCTTTGACTACTGTTTATCATCACAAGTACAAAAAGACTTATTTTCTATCGATACTTTCTTTTTTCCTGTCGGAAAACAGTGTGGCAGTTACAAGTAATGAAACACACACAAGCTCCTCCTGCAACAGTGCAAGCAAAAGGGCTTAGCACAGAGACATTCAACACTTTTCTGGCGCCGAAATTTCACAAGATAAGTTGATTGCTTGTTCTTTATTTTTGAAGTCTTGAGTGTTGTTTATCTTGCCTGAAGAAGATCTAGGGGGTCGAAACGCGTCATGTTCTGTCTTGTAATTCATTTGTCCAAGTTATCTGGTGGAGTTCTTTCAAATGCCTTTTAAAATTAGTCTACATCAGACAGCCTTAGTGGTCAAGTGGTTAATGAAATGGTAATATATTCAATTTCTTCATTTTTGTTTATTTGCTGCAGTGTTTGCATCATGAAACAAAAACAACCCAGATCAAAATCATGACTTACAGTTAATATACCAGGTTTGGGATCGTTCTGTGAAATCTGGAAGAATTAGCTAAACCTGTTAACTACATGAAATTATTTTTTCAACCCATTGCGTTCTTGTTTAGCAGGTGGAGCCTCCTTCATTTTTTTCACTCAATTAATGTATGTCTTATATGTAACTAGCCTCTGTAAAACTGCAATACTTTCAACTAATGTACTTGCGTGATCATTAGAATAATAAACACAGAAATTCATATATTCATAAACATCTTTTCTTCAATTTTGCACACACACACACACACACACACACACACACACACACACACACACACACACACAAATACACGCACACACACAGGAGTGCGCACGCGCGCGAGCCAACAGAAACAATCAAGCACTGCTTGCGGTTTGCTGACACATCTATGTCCAGTTAAAGAGATTTTTAGTTGGTAGCACATCTTTTGTTGATTCAGAAACTAATGAATCCAAACCCCAATCTCTAACACACAGATTTACTGACATTGTTATCATAAACAAAGATTAAAAGAAGCGCGTCAGAGTGGACAACATCAAACGCCATTAGCATCTGATATTGGCTCTATATACTGACAATTAACTTGTTTGTTGGACTTTCTCTTGTGACGAATTCAGATAATCCTTTTCCTCCAGAATAAGATTTTAGATTAAAGAAACAATACAAATTCTGGCCTGTGAACTGGGACAAATCAGCGCCTCCCTTTATCTGAACATAGTTTATTGACTGAGATTTTTTGGTCGAAAAAGTCTTCAAAGTCGAAAGAATGATTATTGTTCACTCTAAAACTTTTTGAGGGTGCACACGAAGTTTTCGCTTTGACGAAAAAAAAAAAAAAAAGCCCATGAACACTTCGCTGCCCGTCAACCAAGAGCATCTTGGATTATGAGCAGATCGTGAGGATTATATAACAAACAAACAAACAAAAAATTGTAAACTTGATGATAAGAATTGCCACTGCCGTTATGCTGCCTATGGCATGGTAAAGAATGTTTTGCTCGCATATCATTCTGTTTGATAACTCAGTTTTCCATTGACACACGGCTTTTTCACTGACACTCACTCCCAAGAGAAGTTACTGTGTATAAGCATTACACTTTCAACTTCCTGCTTTTACGATCCATCCCAATAATGAAAATAATAATAGTGGTGAAAAAAATTCTAGTAAGAGTTTCTTCTTGACGAAAATGTAGTTTTTGTAGTTGAAATGGTCATCACTACAATTTGAGATTTTAACGGACAAAGATTTGTCTGGATGTGTATATAGATATCCAAAATAATGAACCATTGATAACTTGAGTTCTTCTACTTCTAAAAACCAAAAAAAGTCATTTTTCGATTTTTCTACTGGACTGAGACCAAAAACAAAATATTGTACCAGTCTTGAACAAGTTTTCATTTATTCATTCTGCATTTATTGGTGTGTGCGAGGTAGGAGTATATACGAGCAATGTTTGAAACTTTTTTTTAAAGGAGCTGTCTCTATAAATGTACTGCAGACCTTCTCCTCTGTGTCTGTGCTAGGTAACCGCAAGGAGCAATGCTTTGGAGGAATGGGCGTGTATCTCCTTGATTATTATTGTTTACTGTTTACGTTACGTTGTTTTTACGTACTGTACTGTTTTGCATAGATCCAAGGGGCTCTTAAATTGATATAACAGACTTTTTAAATTGTAGGGTTGCAACGACATTTTCTTTACGCCACAAAGCATGATGTACATCGCCTCAACTTTGACCAAACACTTAACCATTATGCGAGGTTTCCTGGACGGGCATTGCTCTTTAGAACTGAGGTCATCGCTTTTGAGTTTCCTCAGGAGGGGCCAGTTGGCCCTTTTCTCCATGGCCTTGAATAGATGCATTGCTAGCACTATCAGACGGTGGTTTGATGGGTTTGTTAGGATGCGGGACTAGATATGATCAAAACCTCCCTCCAGGAAGATGGAAAGAGTACTACTGTCCAGAAGGGACCATGAACTTTACGAACAATATAATGATGAAATAATAAGAATGGCAACATTTGCTCCTATGTTAAATCACTTTATACTCTTAACTCACATTTAATGCTGCTCATTTCTGGAAGCTATTTTTGACCCAAAACTCAACTTTCTTAGTCACATTTAACATTTAAAAACTTCTTGCCAGAAAGCTTTGAACATTCTTTGGGTCATAGCACACACTGACTGGGGCGTTGATAAGAAAACTTTGCTGCCCCTCTGCACAGCCTTAGTCCCTTCTAAACTAGACTATGCTTGTCCTGTGTACGGCTCTGCAAGACCCTCTTATCTGAAACTCTTGGGACCTATTTATCATCGAGGGCTTCATCTTTGTATTGAAGCATTCCGCACCACCCCTGTGTACAGCCTGTACGCAGGTGAACCCTCATTATCCAACCGCAGGCTGAAACCTTCTTTGAATTACTAACTCAGACTCTTCTCTGAGCCGGAAAACCTTGTCTATGACTGTATTTTTAATCCTCAGTTTCAAAGAAAATTTGGAAAAACTTCCAACTGCATTCCTGCATTGACTTCGTATGCAGCCTTATTCACAGAATGCAGGTCTTGATTAGTTGTGTCTGACTTCTCCAAATTTCCAGATAAGCCACCATGGACCTTTTTCACACTAGAAATCCGCTTTGAACTTGCTGCTTTTTGGAAAGCGTCCACCAGTTCTGAAGCATGCAAGGCATTGGTCACTGATCTCTGTACACATTTTCCATCCTTTCAGAAAGTATTACTGGGTTCAAAGTCCAAAGATGGAGTGGCTTGTGCAGCCTATTGTCCAGGTGCTCCTTCTCAAATATTATCAAAACATATCCGTCAGATACTTCTGTATATTGTGCTGACCTTCCGGTGGTGGTTCTAGCACTGAAGATAATCTTTCAGTCTACAAACAAGGACTTTCTGATTTTGTCTGGTTCACTGTCAACTTTGCAGGCCATAGCAGGCCATAACCTCCAACATCCTGAACGTCTAAACTTTTTTTGAACATTTTCCCTCATTGAATTGGCCAAGGATGCCACAGCAAGGAAACGAAAATATTTATCCCCCATTCAGATTTTGAACCGAAATTTGATGATTATGTCAGAGAACTCTGGTAGGAGGACTGGAAAACACAGATGGATAAGAAACTTTCCCAGATCCGTCCAAACCTAACAGAGTTCCTCTCATGTACCACTCATGGTCGCAAAGAAGAAATGGTTGTATGCCGGCTCCACACTGGCCATTCGTTTTGACTCATTCGTACCCTTCAAAGAGTGAAGAAACTCTGTGGTTGATTCCATATCATGTACCATTGACAATGACATATTCTTTTAGAATGTTGGGACTCACATGATGTGAGATATAAACATTTTACAGCATACTCCATGAAATCTTTGTTCATAGATGTCCCACCTGATATGATCTTTAAATTTCGGAAAGAGATTAACATTTTTCATCTGATCTGGGATTTTACAGTAGACAGATTTTTTTTTTTTTTTTTTTAGCAAAATTCGGGTGTTGTTAGAAGGTGTATTTTAAAGGGTTGTGTGAATGAATGACCTGTGAGCTGCCTTCGATGCAGTGACAGCCCTGATATGGCCCGTTGTGGTCAGCTGGGCTATAAGCAACATTACCTTACCTTATATACTGCTCATGGCATCAAATTGCCAGGGACAGGCATGAACACAAGACAAACATCCCGAGCAGAAAAACTCACGTTTTTTTTTTTTTACCAAACCACCTTACACATATGTAAGGATTATTGAAATACTTTTGTGGAATGAATTCTTCTCTAAGCTTGTTTAATAATACTGGACAAGTGTACACAAAATGAACTTCATCCTCTTTTGCGTTTCGACATAATGGACAGACCAAATTTCTACTACATGACTGTCTTTAACGAACGTAGTGAGTAAAAGAGATCGGAGACACCACATCTAAACTTAGTCACGATACGTTTTGAGATATTGGTCCATTTATATGTTATATAGACAGGTAAACATGGTAAATCATTACATTTTCTATATCATTCAAATCCATCACTGTTCTGTACATGATAATTCCAATTTTGACAACTGCAATCAACGAAAAGCATTCATATCACTAACACCTTGATTCATCCACACAAGGAACACACCTTTGGCAGAGCCATGCCATTCCCTGGGCCCTCAAGAAGAATCTCATGAACGGCTTGTTCCTTAGATCCGTAAAGTTCTTGCATGGGGTGAGCAGACAGGATGAACAGGTACCTAGCCACAAACATCCTTCACATATGTGTCTGTTGCTGGGACCTACAAGATGACCATGGCTACAGACATATCTCTGGCCAGGTCTCATAGAAAAGGATACTGCATGAAGCGCTCGATACACTGATGAGTGCCTCAGTGCAATATTCTGAAACCAGGTCCTACAGCATCTGTTTATGGGATGTTGGCAGGTGAAGGGAGCCAGAGCAGTCTTCTAATGACATAAGGGCGCCAGTGTTCTCATTAATGTCAAAACAGACTCTTCATCTATCTATCTGTCTATCTATCTATCTATCTATCTATCTGTCTATCTATCTATCTATCTATCTTAACAAGTATTAAAGATTAAAATGAAAAGAAAACAAGTTGATAATCTTTTCCAAAAGGGACAAATCCAGTAAGGCTCACACTTTCGCTGCATGGACTTCTTCAGGAATGAAATACTAAAAAAAAAAAAAAATCTGTTGATGTTTCGACATAATTTCCCCCCAACAGTTACGGCAACTATCTGTTCAAAGCAAATACACACACACACACACACACACACACACACACACACACACACACACACACGCCCGCCCGCGCATGCGCGCGCGCGCGCGCGCAAACACACATATAAACACACACACACACACACATACAAGCACACACACACACACACACACACACACACACACACACACACACACGCACACACACAGTCGCGCGCGCACGCATGCGTGCATGCACGTACGCACGTGAAACATAACACGAGCAAAAGATTTTTTTGTTAAGAAAAAGAGAGAGGGGGGGGGGGGGGGGGGAGCTGAAGATGGGGATACAGATAGAGTGAGGAGCGTTGAGGTGAAATGAGGAGCTAAGTGGGAGTGGTGGGAAGTTAACACAGGACCGGGAGAGGAGGGGAAGGGGAGGGGGTGGAGATACAAGAAAAAGGGGGGTGGGGTGGGTGGGGAAGTGCGGTAGAGCCTAACGGGAAGAGAGATGGAAACAAAGCTGTGTCTTGTACTGGATGTACGGATGTACATCGCATATCCCGTACATGATAACGTACCAAATGAGTGGGAATGGGGACAAGAGGGGCAGGGACTAGTGAACACAGAAAGAGGGGATGGGGGACAAGGAAGGCTGGACAAAGTAAAGGGGGGGGGGGGGGAGGAGGGAGTGAGGTTATAACGAACTATAGGCACTAATTTTAGGAGAGATAGTGAGGAAGAGGGTTCTGAAATGAATACAACACACACACACACACACACACACACACACACACACACACACACACACACACGCACGCATGCACGCACGCACGCACGCACGCACGCACGTAAGGACACACGCACAAACGCACGCACATGTGTACGCACGAACTCACGCACGCACGTACGCACACACGGACACGTTCGTGCACGTGAACACATAAGCCCTTATGCATATATGCAATGCATACATGCACACAGACACGCACACAGACACAAACACAAACAAACACACATAAGCACACACACCCACACACATGCACACACATATATACACTGGTACATTCATATACACACATATATGCACGTATACATGCAGGAGTATGCTCACACACACGCGCGCGCACACACACACACACACACACACACACACACACACACACACACACATGGGCTCACACTAACCCACCCATGCAAACATAGAAGCACACGCACGTGTACACTCATGATAAACACATACATTAATAATAATGGCATAGACAAACGTACGTTGCTACCCGAGGTCTGACCAGCGTGTTGGGCTTATGCGCTGGTTAGAAATCTGCTAAATCGTTGTCATGAGACCTTCTTCTTAAATTTTCCCATCTGAGTCATTAATTCATTTATTCATCAGCTTGAAATCGTGCGAAGTATTGTCTCGAGACTTAGTAGATGAGGTGTAGCGTATATAAGCTAGTCCACACACAGGTGCTTAAAACACAGGTGACATGTGCCCCCTCCCCCTTCTTTTAAAGGAGCGCAAGATGATAACATGCATTAAAAACGAAACAAAATACGGGCTTAATGCACATTTAGCTTGTCAACATTGGCTTGTTACGCTTCAGGTTTCTTTTTGTAGGAAGGTGTGGGAATAGGGAGAATTGAAAACGGAGGTGAGTGAGGATGGTTGTTTCTGAGGCAAGCACCTGCTTTCCATACTAGTGACATCAAAATAACGGGAGCATAGTCAGGACAGTATCTATCACCAGTACTTGGCGACAATCAATCAGCTGGGGAGGGGGGTGGGGGGAGATGGAGAGCAGGAGGCTTACATATAGTTTTCTGTAATTATGAGTTGCACTTAACAAAATGTCAGAGGTAGTGCTTTCTAACTGAGCAGAAAAATCATAAACCTTAAATCGACCTGTCACAGAATCAGCCACTTCTGTTTTTTTATTCAACAGTGGCTGGATTGTCTACGGGATTCTGCTGCACGTGTGTATGCTTACGTCTGTTAGTATACACGTGTCAATAATTAAGTTTGTCGGCATTTTTTCCCTGGATCCACTGGTGGACAGGAAAAAAATTATCACAGTAGATATTGATAATATCTATTCCGTCTTCCTTCTTATGATGGCGCTGGAATTCAAAGCCACAGCTCAACGTCAAGAGTCGATCATGGCATAAGATGTAATGTATGGACATGACAATGCTTAAATATTGTTTTTTGAAAATAGCATAGTAAGGTATTGTCATGACAACATGATCCTCTTTTACAAGATACGGTTATGTATCAAAGGTCAAGGACTTAACATGACATTGCAAAAAACCTTGTAAAGATAACGGTCGATGGAACTCAAATCGAAGTCACATTTGTTTCCTATTAAGTACGTTTCATTGTATCTATCATTACACACTTTTGCTAACATATTTCAACTTTTTGTTCCCTTTAGATTGACGTTTTCACAGTTTGTCTGCATTCAACCATAGTCTGGTAAGCTATAAGTAAGGAAATGTCTATTAAACTGCGTATTTTTTGTAATTAGTAAAGATTGGACTTGAAGATATTGCAGTTCTAGGAAATGGGTACTTTTGAAAACTGACAAATCACATTTTACGAAAGTCATAACAACCACAATGAAAAAAAGAGAGAAAATGCTAAATGAAGATGGTACTGTTATCAAATGCACATATGGAAAAAAAATCAATAAAATTCAGACTTCTGGAGTCAAATCGGCGCACAATGAAAAATCACAGGTCGCGAGAATCAACGTCGCCAGCAGGTTAAAGTATGGAGTTAACACAGTTTATGAGTGGGTGAGCTCATCACTGTCTTTTGTGGCGATGAAAAAGAAGAGGATAT
>JADBJO010030355.1:15000-17988 GCA_016801955.1 Conus betulinus | reverse complement strand
CAGGGTTGTTTGATGTCCCCCTCTATTGTTTTCATTGCTAATATCTGAAGTGGCTGAAAACGTAACAAAATTTGGAAAACAAGGATTTCAGTTCTTACCTGGCTTTCAAGAAATATTTCTTTTATTATTTGCTGATGATATCGTTTTGTTTTCTTCTACACCAAACGGTCTTCAAAACCAACTGAAAAATCTACAGAAAGCTTCGGATACCCTTAATCTAACAGTTAATCTAGATAAAACTAAAATTATCGTTTTTAGAAAGGGGGTCACTTATCTAAAACAGAACACTGGTATTACAAAGGGAAAGAACTAGGTGTGGTTAACAGTTATAAATATCTTGGCTTCACACTTAGTACAAGAATGGCTTTTGATACAGCACTAGATGACTATGTTAGACGAGCTAAGAAGAAAGTTACAGACATTTTTTAGAACAATGTGGTGCTTAGGAAATATAGATATGGCTATATTTTTTGAAACTTTTTGATTGCCAGGTAAAACAATGCTGTTATATGCTGCAGAGGTATGGGGACAAAAAAAAAATTCAGTCAATAGAATCAGTCCATTTGTTTTGCATGTAAACGTTTATTGGGAGTAAGTCCAAAAAGTCCAAATACAATGATTTATGGTGAAACTGGCCGTTATCCTTTAAGTATTGACAGCACACTCAGATCTATAAAATACTGGTTTAAACTTCAAAATATGCCTAATGAGAGATTTCCAAAGCAAGCTTACTTTATGATTATCAACAAGATTCCCGAATTTTCACGTGGGCATATTAACTGCCATAACTGGTCGTATTCTGTTAAAAAGTGTTTTGATTTCTATGGTTTTTCGGAAGTTTGGATAAATGGGGGCGTGGGAAATGAATTTTTGTTCATGAAGGAACTTAAGCAACGAATGATGGACTGTTTTATGCAAGATTGGCATGCAAAACTCTTTGATAGTGATCGATTTGATACATATAGATCTTTTAAATCTATTTTTCAAACTGAAAAGTATCTTACATTTATAACAATTAGTAAATTCGTTATGCATTGTCAAGATTTCGGTTAGGATTATGTGACTTAAATATCAACAACTGGTATAATGAGAAAAGTAAAAAATTGTCCATTTTGCGGGAAATTAGAAAACGAATTTCATTTCCTGTTTGAGTGTCCAAAATATGCATGTTTACGCGAAAAATATATACGAAGATACTGTCCATCATATTTAGATAAAAGATGTTTGATTCATTTGTTGCACTCTGAAAATAAATTGATTCTGAGAAGTTTAGCCATGTACATTTTTTATGCTCTTAAAATTAGATGCGAAAATTAAATGCATGGTACTTTTCATTTTCTAATGAGTAAAACTACATGCATATTATGGGTTTGATATTTCAATATGGTAGTTTTATTGTTTATGATTTGCTTTTGTTTTCAATTACTTGCCCTGAAATTGATTGCTTTTGCCTTAAGAAGTAAATTACTTCCTATTTTTTTGTGTTGAGTAATCATTATACATAAGGGTTATTCTGTAACAAGAACATGTACTCATTGTATACAGGCCGGTGGCCTTACAATTAAATTTTCAGAGTTCAGAGTTCAGAGTTCAGAGTCTCTCTCTCTCTCTCTCTCTCTCTCTCTCTCTCTCTCTCTCTCTCTCTCTCTCTCTCTCTCTCTCACACACACACACACACACACACACACACACACACACACACACACACACACACACACACACATGAGCGCGTTGTGAGCTACTTGCTTTACTTAGTGTGTATGCAAGTGATATATACAGAAAAAATATTCAGTCTAAAAATGAAACCCAGACGTAATTACAACCTATGCTATCCATTTCCATTAAATGTACTTTTTGTATGGGATAATGCGTGAGCAGCTTCTATTGAAACAATGTTTATGGGACAGTAGTTGAAAATTGGTAATTTATTCGCAAATAGTCAAAGTTCGACAAAGGTGTTGTTTTGTATAATTTAAAAGGCTGTCTGGCGGGCAAATGCGTTGAAGGTTTTGAATCGGTGACGCTTTCATAAATCAAACCAAGAAGAGAATATTTCTTAATATGCGCTGCCTAGTTTATACACATACTTACGAACAGAGAGAAAGGGGGATAGGAGTGTGTGTGTGTGTGTGTGGGGGGGGGGGGGGGGGGGGGGGGGGGGAGAGACAGACAGACAGACAGACACCTCTGAATTTCGATCAAGAGCATGTGACTACTTTCACAAGGTGAATGTGCTCTCTCTCTCTCTCTCTCTCTCTCTCTCTCTCTCTCTCTCTCTCTCTCTCTTATTTGTGCAAGAGCACTGCACATAATAAACAAATTATCCGAACATGGAGTTCACCGGTGATCGTCAAGGTGTGCGGTCGCATTCTCTCGCTCCTGTTTCAGCAGTGAGAATACACGCAATGTGATTCGCAGTAGACTAGCTTGGCTTACGGAGCGTGCAAGAGAGCAGTGAACAGTGAGTATTAGGCTGTGAGAATCAGTGAGAATCAGTTGTAGGCTTGCGAAAGAATTATACGCTCCTCTGTCATGTAGACCGATGATATCATGACAACAGAATTTTCACCTTATTTTACAGACAGTGGGAAAAAAAAAACATTGTGCTCCACAGACAGTAACTGCTCAACGGATAGTGAACATCCAGAAGAAAAGAAAGGAGAGAAGGAGGATGACAGCAAGAAACTAAGACTAGACACCATTAGTGCTACAGAAATGGAAGAAGTTAACAACACCCTCAGCACTATTATGCAAAAGCTGGCTACAGTCAGTACCAAGGAGGACATTGAGAATATGAGGTCCGAGTTCAGGAGAGAGATGGCACAGCTGACTGAAAGACTTGATCGACGGATAGATATCCTTGAAAGTAGCCTGTTCGACCTGCAGAAAGATCAAGACAGTCTGACCCAGGAGGTGCAACAACTGAAGGCTGAGAATGCATCCCTAAGGTCCAAGGTGGAGGCCAGCCAGAAGGAGACCCTGATGCGC
>JADBJO010030355.1:0-10000 GCA_016801955.1 Conus betulinus | reverse complement strand
GATTTTTGTGGATTATGTGTGTGAATGCAGGGCATGTGTGACCGACCGTGTACGTACAATTTAAAGAATTCAAAGGAAAAAAAAAAAACTTTTACAATTTGTTTTCTTTTGGTTTCATCTATTCTTCAATCTTGTTGTTTTCCTCATTTCATTGTTTTTTTTCCTTTACCACAATTCTAAATTTCGTCTCATTCACATTACAAATTACAATACAATAAACTCTTGGAAGTTCACATTACATTTTGAATTAATGCCAGATGAAATTCATAAAACTCATTCATTCTTCCATATTATTTACAACATACTTGCATAAAAAAAAAAAATAAAAAAAAAAAATGACAGAGACAAACAAACAAGACAGGGAGCGGGACCTATGGCGGGAGCGCCACATCGGAAATCTCCGCTAGTCGACTGAATGTTAGTCGGCGGCAACTCGTTCCGTTCCGGACCGACTTGATGTTTTTTTAAAAAAAAAAAAAAAAAAAAAAAAAAACAATTTGCTTCAATCCTTGAAGTATCGCTTCCGGAATATCCCGACTCCAACATTTATCCAAATATGACCGACTTCAAGACAGAACTAGATACATATATGTCAAGTCTACAAGTAGCTCCCCAAACAGAGCCATTACTAAACATCCAACTTAAAATAAACGACCTCAATGCCACTTAAATACGTATTGACCGAATAAATACCAATCCCATTTTGGCGTACAAGCTCTCCAACCCAACGAGAATACACCACCATATTTATACATATATATATTTACCAGAACGGCGGGTGAAGACAAAAGAGAGAGCTACTGGCAAGCTTCACTCAGCGAAGAGCCCAAAGCCCCACCAGTAGATGCGCCACCCCAATGAAGGAAGTGAGAGAGAGTCTGGGACGACTCGGAAGAATGTTGTTGGTAGCCCAAGGATTGAGATCCTTCCCAAGTTCAGCGGACTGCCTTCCGCCCAGCGAAGGGTTCCGGCCCGGTTCCGCAACTCTCCACGACGAAGTGGAAAAAAAAATATGGCTACCAACGGAGGACGTGGCCTCTTACCGGAAAAGCAAAAGCAAAAAGAATGAGAGCGCCGAACCCTGGCATAGCGAAGAAGGTTCTCCCTCCACCCTACATAAAACACATACTCACATTCAACCCACGCTAAGCATTAACAACACACTTTACGCACAGAACACGTGCAAGACACTTCCCTGCACAGTTATTAAAATGACAGCACACACACACACACACACACATCCAGGGTCTAACTCTTCCCTCTCACACTACACCTATGTGAGGGTTTACTGAGGGGATGCATGATCCACACGGGCGGTGCACAACTGAATGTGACAGAGGAGCTACCCCCCTCTCCTCTGCACTCCACATACTATGTGCAAGCTGCTGTCAACCTCTGTGACGAACAGCCCATTAAAACTCAGTGTATAAGTTCAAACACTGGTCCGCCCGTGACAATACCCCCCAAACCAAAAAAGCTTGTGCCAATGAGGCACAGCTTGATGCAGCCCCGAATGGAACTGGTCTAAATATACGACCGTGCATAATAAAAAAACAATTATCCACCTTCACATATCAGAAAAATCCTTGAATGGTGCACACAAGCTGCTACTTTTATCGCACAACTCTACACACCCTTTTTTAAAGGGGGTTATACACAGTCACTTCCCTTTTTACAACACTGGTCATACTCCATTGGACTTAAGACATTCGACTCAGGTAGTCAGCTTCCACATTGCAGCGTCCAGGGATATGTTGAAAAGAGAAGGCAAGACTCTGCAGTTCAATAGCCCATCCCATAAGGCGTCGGCTGACAGGCCGAATGCGATGCAGATAGGCAAGGGGATGGTGATCCGTCTGGAGAACAAACTCCCGCCCGTACAAGTAAGGGTAGAATCGGCGTGTGGCCCATACCACTGCAAGGCACTCTTGCTCAATAGTGTGGTAATTCTTTTCCGCTCCCACTAGTTTCTTACTTGCGAAGGCGATGGGTAACAATCCTTTCCCTTGATCCTGCAAGAGTACTGCCCCCAACCCAGTGCTGGACGCGTCTGTTCTGAGTACAAATGGCTTCTCAGGGTTCGCCAACTGGAGGACGGGTTGTTGGAGAATCGCTCCCTTGAGTTTCTCTCGAATGCAGCTACGTCGTCTGCATCTCCCCACATCAGCGTTTCTGGCTTTCGAGCTCCAGTTTTGTCTGTCAGGGGTTTTGCCACTTCAGCGAAATGGGGAATGAATTTGCGGTAGTAGCCAACGAGACCAAGGAACGAGCGTAATTCCCTCTTGGTCTTTGGTGGTTTGGCCTCTTCAATCCTTTGAACTTTGTCGCTTTCAGGAGACATGAATCCTTGTCCCACGACGTGACCTAAAAAGGCAATTTCAGTCTCCCCTATCCGACACTTAGTGGGACGGGCCGCCAGCTGTACCTGTCGCAGACGCTCAAAAAGCATCCTGAGTGCTTCCATGTGTCTCTCCCAGCTGTCAGTGGCAATAATATGTCATCAATAAAATTGTGGACATCTCTCATCTGCAACGGTTCAAGCACGAGTCTCATTATCCTGCTGAAGACGGCTCCTGCAGTCTTGAGCCCAAAGGGCATAACTTTGAACCTGAATTGGCCCTCAGGAGTAGTAAAGGCAGTCTTGCTTCTGTCGGCAGGTTCCATCGGTATTTGCCAATATCCCTTTGCTAAGTCAAGCTTTGTGAAATACTGCGCCTTAGCCAGTTGGGTGAAGATCTTGTCAACGTCCGGAATAGGTTCAGCGTCGAATTTCAACACCTTATTCAGTCGACGAAAGTCGACACAGAACCTCATCTTTCCATCTGGTTTCCTGAACCAACAGAATGGGTGAGGAGTAAGGCGAACTACAACGCTCAATCACCCCCATGCGCAGCATATCCTGTATTTCCGTCTTGATGGTTTCTGTTTGAGAATGGGGCAAAGGATACTGTCGCACCCTGACTGGGTCCTCTTGAGTGAGCACTAGAGAACAGGTACCTAAGTTGCACCTTAAGGGTACATCTGAGAGAACATCTTGGTATTCTCTACAAAGGGCTCGCACGTTTTCCCTCTGTTCCCCAGACAGTCCTTCAGCGACCTTTACGTCTTCAATCAGGGGAAACTATTCCCAGAGGAACCTTGGTAATTCGCCCCTTGGGAGTAGTCCTTTGACACGCATCACAAGTTCGACAATACTTCCTGACATCTTGAGATATTCCAGGCCAGTAGAAGTCGTGTTGGATTCTTTCCAGTGTACGTCTTGTGCCTAGATGTCCTGCCATAGGAGTATCGTGTCCAAGGCGTAGAACTGTGTTTCGTAACGCTTTAGGCACCACCAACTGGGTTACTGACACATCTCGCGATGCAAATTGTCTGTGGATCAATCCTTGTCGCACGATGAACGACACTGATCCATTCTTCTTGTCCTTGGGAGGTTTTCCTACCATATTCCGAATGGTGTTGATCGTAGGATCCTTACCCTGAAGACCTCGCACGGTAGCTGGATCCAACGTCACCATATCATGCTGGGACAATGGTTTCAGTAGAGGTTTCAAAGCTTCTTTTCTCTTTGCGTTTGTGAACGCGTAGTGGCAGCCACAAATACTTCCGGTGGCAACTCGACTGAAATGTCACTGGTGCGACCATCCTCAAAACATACCGAGTTCCCCCAATCAGAAGGGAGTACGCTGGCCGCTGTAATGCCACTGCCCATACCTTTCCTTGAAAGTATGGTGTGGAAATATCCACCAGGACAGTACACCTGTTCACCTTGAAGGAAGATTCGATCCCCGATACCTGACATTCTCTTCCACGTGGTGCCTCAGGGGGTACCAACTTCTCGTCGACGAATATTGTCGTGGCTCCAGTGTCACGAATGGCTTCAATGGCTTTGCCGCACACCACAGAGGGAAACGTAGGGCAGGATGGTGTAGTGATCTCACTTTCTCCAAATGCCACCTTAGTTTGGGCAAATGTCTTGGTCAACGGGAGTCGCTTAGGACAGTCTTTCACGATGTGGTTGAGGTCACCGCACAAGTAGCACTTCCTAAGTCGTTCTTTCGCATTTCCTTTGGAGAACTTAGCACCACTTTCAGGCTGAGAGGCTTGTCCAGTGTTGGTCTCCTTTGCCTGTTTCCTCGCTTGTCCCTGGTACGCTGGCCTAAAATAACGCCGGGCATCTGCGAAAGCTTCCGCAATCCTGATGGCCTGCTTGAATGACTCTGGTTGGGCCTCTCCTAACTTGCACTGTAAGTCAGGTGAAACAGAGTTCATGAGTTGTTCCAACAGGAAACAATCTTTGACATCCATCTTCGCAGTTTCCAACCAATAGTCTAACACTCTTGACAGTCTGTCTCCGAACTGTTGGAAAGTTTCATCCGCCATTTTTCATGGTGCGGGAACTGCCTCCTATATGATTCTGCAGTCATGTGCATCCTCCGGCGCAAAGCAGCCTTCAACTCCTCGTAACTGGTTCTTTGTGGAATGTTGACGAATGCTTCCTTGGCTTTTCCTGTCAAGTTTCCAACGAGGTATATAATGCCTTCTGTTCATTATTCAAGTGGAAACTATCTGCCACTGATTCAAAGTGTTCAAGGAAGGTATCAATGGAATCTCCCTCACTGTATACAGGCATGTGTAGCATGGGTGGGGCTAAGTGCAGGTCCACGTTAATCCTGGTTCCCGGCGGCACTTTGTGATAATTCTTGAACACCAGGTGATGAAGTGGTTTCTCCCCTGGAGTAATACCCAACTGCTCTAGCACTTCTGTTCTAAGTTGATCCTTTCCTCTTCCATCTTCTTTGCTTGGAACTCCTGTTCCCTTTTATCTCTTGCATCTCTTTCTGCTTTTTCTTGAACCGCCCTCTCTTCTCGCTCTTGTCGCTTTTCTTCCATCTCTTGCTGCCATCGCCTGTTCCTCTCTTCCCTTTCCAACCGTCTTTCTTCCATCTCTATTTTCCATCTATTTTCTTCTCTTTTTCCCTGGCCTCTTTTTCTTCCTTTTTTCCCTTCTTTCCTTGGCTTCTCTCTCTTCCTTTCCTTTCTTTCCTTGGCTTCTCTCTCTTCCTTTTCCCGTCTTTCCTTGGCTTCCCTTTCTTCCCTCCTTTTCTTCCCGCTCTCTTCTCTCCATTGCTTCCTTTCTTTCTCTCTCTCTCAAGTTTCATCACCATGAAAGGATCCATGGTGGGTATCCAGAAGTATAAGGCGGAGGTGTAAACCTCTGTAAGTAGTCACCCTGAGAGGGTACTATAGGAGGTTGATGTCTCAAGGCAGAAGGCGGTGGCGTACCACCGTAAGAAGGCCTAATTCCCTGGGGAGTAGATGGCAAACACACTGAAGGGGAAGCAATGATGGCTGGCTGAACCTCGCCTGACGAAAAGACGACTTGTGTAGTTGTTCCAATTGTCCCCTGCGTTGTAGTAGGGGACGTAGACATACTTAGTCCCGGCACAATTCCAGTCCCTTTTACTGGGATCTGGTGAGGTAACGACTTTCCCCTGTAGCCATAGTGAACACTATTATGCTCTGCCACTAACTTGATTCAAAACCAAGTAATCAAAAGTGTACACCTTCTCACCGCTAATATAAACTACCAAAGAATGTTTTTTTTTTTTTTTTTCTTAACAAATTAAGTTCCACTCTCCTTTGTCAAGAGTATTTGCAAAGATCCCAGCCACCTCAATGCGACCAAATAGGCTAAGTGTATCCTAATGAACTGGATCTCTCAACACAAATCAAAACACTAAGCCTCTTGACCTTGTCAGTGAGAACTTCCAAAAAGTAGGGAATTCATATGTCTGCCCACAAAACCAAGTGTTACCTGGCAAAATTCGAAAACAATTCAGTCAACTCCCCGTGACTGATCCTTGCCAACCAGTAACCTTAGGTTCCACGCAATCAAAAATGTTTCCCTACACCCACTTCAGCTCCAGAAATGTCTAGTCTACAAGCAAAAAGTTTCACTCAACGTGACCAACTGTCTCAACAACGGGAAAGAGAATGACCCAGATTGACATAAAATCAACGGCTGACACCTCAATGTGTCACAAGCCAACGTTGACCCGATTTCCTTCTCTCGACAAATGCTAGTACGCAATGAAGCCCAATCTTCTGAAACTCGCTACACTAGTCGAATCTGAATCTACTACCCAGTGACATCACGGTAAACAACGGACCTCGCAGTAAACAAAATAAACGACGGAGCCTGAAGTAAACATATATATCATACGCAGTAAATAAATAACGATAACGCAACGCTCAAACGACGGAACGCACGCAAAACTGGAACGGTAAACACGCACGACACGTGTACACATCGGCAGCGCAACTATTCTTTTTTTTTTTTTTTTTTTTTTTTTTTTAAATATGACCCCAGCATCAACGTCTACCACTTGCACTGCACTATTAGACTCCGGAAGAAAAGGTCGGCAACACGCACGCACAACACGGTTTTTCCCATGGAACGGGCCCGCAAGTCTGCAAACTTGACTACCGGGTAATTACTTATAGAGTCTATCGGTAAAGTTTAATGATCTAGGTTTGAATTTCTTCAATAAAAAAAAAAAAAAAAAAAAATCACTTTCGCTCAGCGCAGGGTTGGCACACCACTCACAACTTTATTGTTCACACCAACCTTTCACTCACCTTAATGTTAGGTAATTAGGCTAGGTAAACAATATAAACTGCTTAAGCGAAAGATAAGAATAGAAAATAGCAGAAAAAAGAAAGTCGTTATACTGTGCAAAATATCACTTAGCGCAAAGAGCAACAATTCAACAATTTAGTAATAGAAAAGAAAGCAAGAGGACTGGTCACTCCCTAGCACACTGATTTTGCAACAAAAAAAAAAAAAAAGGAAATTCCGCAAGCCTACCTACCTCACCTTGCTAAATCAGTCGCAGGCTTGGGTACTGGCAAATGTGACCTACTTCCTAAGTCAGAGAACAAACACTGACCTTGAAGACTCTGCACAAGCAAAACCTACTAGTCCAAAAATAACTCCCCCTTACTTTGCCCAATACTATTTTAAATAAAATATAAAAAACTACGGTAATAACTAACGCGACTAACCGATGGTACAAACGGAACAAACACCGGCTCGGATCCGGAATTGAACGCCGACGACCTTGCCAAGTAGCGCAAATCTCCACTGCGGCAAATCCCGATCCGGTAACCGCTCCCGGCTGAAGGGTTCCCTACACTCTAGAACCCCTCCCCAACCAACCTCCCGCTACACTAACACAAACACAAACACGCACCTCCGGGAGCGCGGAAGGCAAGTAAGGGTCAAGTGCTGCTCAAATTAGTACCACTGTCTGTACTACCTGACCTCAATCCCGGACGAGCCCCCATATCTGTCAAGGGTAAAAGACCCTGTCAGGGGAATGAGGCAGGGACAGACAAAGAGCACAGAGAGACAACACACTAAACCACTCACTATCTCCAGACCACTCCAGGAGGTACGGAACAAACAATTTATTAAATTTTAGATATACAAATTTACCCAAACATATCAAGCATCCCAATCACTCACACATACACTCCATTTATGGAATGGGGCACCTATCAAAGAAGAGGGAGGAAAGACAGGAAAAAGAATAACTTCAAAGGAAAAAAAAAAAACAAAGAAGAGTGCAGATCCTATCAGGAGCTAACTATCGCTAAGGGACAAAATAACCCGATAGAGGGGAGCCCTAAAAAAAAAACACCACCACCCGGATCCCACTGCCACCCAACCTATCACCAACTAAAGCTACCCCCAACAAATAGAAGAGGAAGGGGGAGAAACAAACTAATACAACAAACAGGGCATAACAATATACATTAGATCACACTAGCGCACGCACACAAATCCACAGCCCATACACCACACACACTTGCCACATAACTGAGTTGACGACGACTGTCCCGCTGACTGGATCTCTGGAGCAAGACTGGCTGTTCTCTTCACTGGCGTCTAGAAGATTCCTCTTTGCGCCGGACTCCTCAGCACTCCTCTGGCTCGGCTCCGGTATCCCCCACTCTGGGACCATCCTCCAGGTCGCCCAACGTCAGAAACTGTGACCTGTCTCCCCAAGAAACGAAAAGGAAACGCCCTACGGCGGATGTCAGTCCCTCACCGCATAATCATGATATTTGTGGATTATGTGTGTGAATGCAGGGCATGTGGACCGTGTACGTACAATTTAAGAATTCAAAGGAAAAAAAAAAAACTTTTACAATTTGTTTTCTTTTGGTTTCATCTATTCTTCAATCTTGTTGTTTTCCTCATTTCATTGTTTTCCTTTACCACAATTCTAAATTTCGTCTCATTCACATTACAAATTACAATACAATAAACTCTTGGAAGTTCACATTACATTTTGAATTAATGCCAGATGAAATTCATAAAACTCATTCATTCTTCCATATTATTTACAAAATACTTGCATAAAAAAAAAAATAATAAAAAAAAAAAAAAGACAGAGACAAAAAACAAGACAGGGAGCGGGACCTATGGCGGGAGCGCCACATCGGAAATCTCCGCTAGTCGACTGAATGTTAGTCGGCGGCAACTCGTTCCGTTCCGGACCCGACTTGATGTTTTTTTAAAAAAAAAAAAAAAAAAATAAAATAAAACAATTTGCTTCAATCCTTGAAGTATCGCTTCCGGAATATCCCGACTCCAACATTTATCCAAATATGACCGACTTCAAGACAGAACTAGATATATATGTCAAGTCTACAAGTAGCTCCCCAAACAGAGCCATTACTAAACATCCAACTTAAAATAAACGACCTCAATGCCACTTAAATACGTATTGACCGAATAAATACCAATCCCATTTTTGCGGTACAAGCTCTCCAACCCAACGAGAATACACACACCATATTTATACATATATATATTTACCAGAACGGCGGGTGAAGACAAAAGAGAGAGCTACTGGCAAGCTTCACTCAGCGAAGAGCCCAAAGCCCCACCAGTAGATGCGCCACCCCCAACGAAGGAAGTGAGAGTCTGGGACGACTCGGAAGAATGTTGTTGGTAGCCCAAGGATTGAGATCCTTCCCAAGTTCAGCGGACTGCCTTCCGCCCAGCGAAGGGTTCCGGCCCGGTTCCGCAACTCTCCACGACGAAGTGGAAAAAAAAAATATGGCTACCAACGGAGGACGTGGCCTCTTACCGGAAAAGCAAAAGCAAAAAAAGAATGAGAGCGCCGAACCCTGGCATAGCGAAGAAGGTTCTCCCTCCACCCTACATAAAAACACATACTCACATTCAACCCACGCTAAGCATTAACAACACACTTTACGCACAGAACACGTGCAAGACACTCCCTGCACAGTTATTAAAATGACAGCACACAGCACACACACACACCCCCTTCATCCAGGTCTAACTCTTCCCTCTCACACTACACCTATGTGAGGGTTTACTGAGGGGATGCATGATCCACACGGGCGTGCACAACTGAATGTGACAGAGGAGCTACCCCCCTCTCCTCTGCACTCCACATACTATGTGCAAGCTGCTGTCAACCTCTGTGACGAACAAGGTAGTCAGCTTCCACATTGCAGCGTCCAGGGATATGTTGAAAAGAGAAGGCAAGACTCTGCAGTTCAATAGCCCATCCCATAAGGCGTCGGCTGACAGGCCGAATGCGATGCAGATAGGCAAGGGGATGGTGATCCGTCTGGAGAACAAACTCCCGCCCGTACAAGTAAGGGTAGAATCGGCGTGTGGCCCATACCACTGCAAGGCACTCTTGCTCAATAGTGTGGTAATTCTTTTCCGCTCCCACTAGTTTCTTACTTGCGAAGGCGATGGGTAACAATCCTTTCCCTTGATCCTGCAAGAGTACTGCCCCCAACCCAGTGCTGGACGCGTCTGTTCTGAGTACAAATGGCTTCTCAGGGTTCGCCAACTGGAGGACGGGTTGTTGGAGAATCGCTCCCTTGAGTTTCTCGAATGCAGCTACGTCTGCATCTCCCCACATCAGCGTTTCTGGCTTTCGAGCTC